>JAQGBH010002723.1:0-22950 GCA_034698265.1 Sminthurinus aureus
AAACTCGAGTCAAAAACATTGTGCACGAGATCCTGCTGAAGACGAGCAGCCAAAAATTCATCCGGGTTGTCAAAATCAAGTTGCAAATCCGAATCGCCTTTGAGGAAAAAAGAACGAATGTTTTTGCCTCCGGGTTCTTTTCTCAGACAATTTATGAGACCAAGAACTCCGCTTGGGTGGTCTGGAGAATTTCTGGAAACCACATAAATCTTTTTGTCCTCTTCACTTGTTGACTCTTGCTCCGATTTCATTGCTTCTTTTAAGCTCTCGACCCAATCGTAGTTAAAGTTGGATGCAGGAGTTTTATCTCCATTTTCAGCAGTCGGTTTGAGGTCAATTGTGATGACAGTTTTTGACACTGTTGAATAATTGAGCGCCTTTTTGAATAAAAAGAATGACGCTCTTTGAGAACATTTTTGAGCCACTAAGACGAGGCCAAAATATTTCTCCACTTCTTGAACATTGACCGTTTTGCAATTTTTACTGTGAAGAAGGAGGAACTTTTCAATTTGAAGGAAAGTTGTAGGCAGTGAATTTGGTAGGCAGTTTTCGTAGGTCATGACTACCAAATCTGCATAGGTTTCGTCGTCTAGTTTCTTTTGATCTTCAACAGTCACAACTGGAATTCCAGTCTCTTTGAACGTCTTCAAATTGTCATCATGTTTTTGATTACCTTTTTTCACAATTATTTTTCCAGAAAAAAGTTTGGTGGGTTGTTGAAGAACGTGGGATTGAATGGAGAGAGCAAGAGATGCTGAAAAAGCGGACGAGTTTGTGTCCTCGATAATTTCAGTCATTTTTAATGTATTCTCTGAAATATTTTCTAGAACAATCTGGACACAAGTTCCAAGACAAATGTCTGTTTCTGTTCTAAAGTTCCGCTGGATTTCGGTTTCTGGATCCGGGTCTTTGAGATTATTCGTTAGTTTATCATTGCCTGTAAAATTGTTAATGTCATCGAAATAAGGAGTAAATTGAAATCTTTCCAATTTCAACGAGCCGGATACTTTTCCAGAATTATTTTTTGGCACAACTTCAAAATTGCACCTTTCAAGTTGAATCCCCTCACACGTTACGATATTTAAAAGGTTGTCGTGAAAAACCGGGACTTTGTTGCGGCTGTTCAAGCTTTGGAGGAATATTTGTGGTTCCAAAACCAATTTATCAATTTCCGTAGGCAGGAGAAGAGCTCTTGTAGGTCTACTCAAAAGTGCAGTCTGGATCATTGAATTGAGGAGTGTCACCCAATTTTCTAACCATTCAACTTCTCCTCGACCGTTTGTTGCATCAAGTGTGAAGATTCCCTGGAATTTCCCACCATATTCGTAGCCTCGTAATCTGAATTCTTTGTAGACATCCTTGTTGTCCATTGGCAAAACGTGTTCCTGGTTTTTGTCTCCCATTCCATCATCTAGACTTTCAAATTCATTTCCATTTGGGGATCTCACGACTCCTGTAACGAGAATTGTGTCATCTTCTTTCAACTGGAATTCTCCAGTCGTTTTGGAAATGGTGATTGAAAATTTAACGGCATTCGCAATTTCTGAAAGCACCGTGTTTTTCTGGATTTCAACGTTTTCAAACACAACAGAAACGTGGTCAAATGGCTTGCTTTGGAGTTGTGCAAATGCTCTCCAGACGAGACACAAATATCCAGTGGCGGGGAAAATTATGCGCCCATCGATTTTGTGACCTACGTAAAATTTATCAGTTTCTTCTGAAAGAGAAATTTCGAATACGGTTTGTCCAGGGTTGTTGTGATTTTCATTCTGCTTTCTTTTTACTGGATCAAAACTTGGGACATTCCATGATTTTTCGTGATCCCAGGAAATCAACGAACTGAGCGAAGGAACTGAACACGACACTGGAAATTCGACTGGAGGATACAGATTTTTGAAATTTGGATTTAGTCCGCAGTTGTACATTTTTCCAATGGCTTGACACAGAAAACCAGTGAGGTCCTTGGAGTTTTTGTTGATGAGTGCGATGTGAGTGCACGCGGGAAGAGATCGTTTCAAAATTGACTGGAGAAGACAGTGCGGCCCAATTTCAATCACAACAGCAGAATCTGGAACATGACGAAGGGCCTCGTGGAAAAGAACTGGCGAAATGAGATTGTTCACGTGATAATCGGCGGAAGAAGTCTGCGCGAGATTCGAATTCCATTCGGATTCTGGAATTGACGTGGATTTCCATCGGCTGCTTCGCGGTTTCGGATCTGGCAGAATTTCATCCAGAAGAGTTTTCAGCTTCGGCCTTGCGTATTCGATGTATTTGCTGTGAAATGCTCGACCGGATGACGCAACTTCCTTTGCAAAAATCCCTTCCGTTTTCAGTTGTTCCACAAAATTTTGAATGTCATCGAGCGGACCGGAAATCGTGACGCTGTCTTTTGAATTGTGACAGGCGAGATAAACATTTGGCGGGCATTTTGACTTTGCTGCGTCCCAACTCATGCCAACTGCAGCCATTCCACATTTTTGGTCGCTAGGTGACTCTGCAATCGCTTGACCTCTCGCGAGAGCGGCTAAGATGGCTTGTTCCAATGTCAAGCACCCGTCCGCATAGGCGGCGCCCAATTCGCCGACAGAATGTCCCACAATTCCATCCGGTTTTATTCCTAGCGAAGACAAAAGATCAACGAGGGCAATTTGAACGGCTGTGATGATGAGAAATGAATTTGTGACGTCATCCAGAATTTTCTCATTGTCACTGAATAAAATACTTTTCAAATCAACTTTATTGTTTTTGAGTGTTTCTGTTGAGTTTTGGATGGATTCTGAAAAGGTGCTGAATTTGAAAAGTTCATTTGCAAAGCCAAGCCACTGACTTCCCATTCCGTTGAAAATTAACCACGTGGGTGGTCTTTTTGTACTGTTTTCTTGCGCTGCAACTTGAATTGTTTCTATCGAATGTTGACTATTTCCCCGAAAAAGAGAAAACCCGCAAAGCTGATGTTTTTCATTTCTTTCTTGAAATATTTCATGTAGTAGTGCGATTGTCGCTGCCGTGGTAACATAATTTTTTTCCTGGAGAAAATTGCGAATTTTTTTCAGTCCACCATCCACAGACTCTTTTGTGCGTCCAGAAAACGGAATGATAAGGGGAAGTGAATAGCTGTTGTCCGCTTTCGGTTGTTGTTTCTGTGAGATTGCCTCTTGTTCAAATTGAAGAATGACATGAACATTTGTACCACCAAATCCAAAGGAATTCAAACCCACGATCCCGCTTCTCCATGGCATGTGCTGTGCTACTACTTTTAAGCGTCCATCAATCAAAGGCGTGATATTTGGGTTGGGATTTTTGAAATGGAGATTCGCGGGAATGATTCCATTTTGGAAAGCGAGCAGAACTTTAGCCATTCCGCAAAGTCCAGAAGATGCCTCTGTAATTTAATGGTTATGAAATATAAGAAATCATCGACTAATAAATAAAATGATAGAGTAAAGCTATGAAAATTCCAATGTTTACCTGAGTGTCCCATATTTGATTTGACTGAGCCGATGAGAAGTGGATTATTTTCATCCCGATTTTTGCAAAGAACTTGTGCTATAGCTGACAATTCCTGCGGGTCTCCGGCGGGAGTTCCGGTTCCATGAGTTTCAAAATAAACCACATCATTCGGATTCACTCCAGCTTCTTTGTACGTTTCCTCCAAAAGTTCCTTTTGCCTTTGACCTGAAGGAAATGTGATCTGTAGAATTAGCAAAATAATCAGCATGGGGAATTTGGATTCGTTTAGGATTTCTGCATTGGTCAGCCAAAGTCATTTCAAAGCTCCATTTAATTTTTCTTACGCCTTTCTCTTTAAAACCATCCGTGTTTGTCCTTGCCGCCAAAATGGACGCGTAAGAACGTTGAGCGACATCCTTTTTCTGAATGAAAATAGCGACAACTGCTTCACTCCGCACATAGCCGTTTCCTTCCGCATCAAAGGACTTGCATTTTCCATCCGGGGAAAGCATGTTGAAACGATGGTATTGAAGAGTCATTTCCGGTTCCAGACACAAATGTGTTCCGCCCACAATCGCCGAGTCACAATGACCCAACCGAATTGAGGCTACAGCCTGCTCCAAGGCGACGAATGAGGCTGAACATCCTGTGTCAACTGTAAAGCTCGGTCCTGCAGATACAGGCAAAACATAAGTAGTCTGTTGAGTCTTAAGCAGCTTATTCTGTTGCACAAACCTCAGTTTTATTTTAAGCAAAAGTGTAAAATGTCTCACCGTGAAAGTCAAATGCAAAGGAAATTCGATTGCTGAACATTGTTCTGTGACAACCTGAAATTTATTGAGAATGGAAAACAAGAGTTTTCTTGTGTTGGTATGAAATGGCATTGACTTTTTCCTTAATTCGTTAAGGTTATTCAAGTAACTAATTATTTACCCACTGATGTGTAACCATGACGAGTATCCTCACTGTCTTTGAGCCACTCTTTTTCACTTTCACTCGAAGAAGCCCCAACAAAAACACCGGTCCGCGAGCCCCTTACTTGCGCAGGATTTACTCCTAAAATTCAATCGTAAATCATACATTGTAAATTGTAAATCGTAGAGCCAAAGCATTTCAAAATTTTAAATTTGACTTGAAATTGTCAAGTGTGAGGAAATATTTCTTTCACGATTTGCACCAAGTACCTGCATCAACGATCGCTTCATATGTGACTTCCATCAGCATTCTCAGTTGTGGATCCATAAAACTTGCCTGTTTCGGATGAACTCCAAAAAATCCAGCATCAAATTTATCCAACTCCTTTAATTTTCCGGATCTTTTGGGCAGACCGAAAATTCCGGGAGTCCAGCGACGATCGTCATCTAGAAACAAGAAAGAGGAAACATATTTTGGGATAAAATCCAACCCACAGAAATATGATTCAGGTCAAATTTAAATTTAAACTAATTTTCTTACCCGTTACCATGTCAACGCCGTCATAGAGGTTCTTCCAAAATTCATCCATATTTTCTGACTCTGGGAATCGTCCGGAAATTCCGGATACGACGATTTGTGATTCAAGTACATGATTCCGCCGGCGCTGGCTCTGGCTGCCGGTATATTTGCTACTATCTGCAGATTCCATTGGACTTGGATTTATTATTTAGTTGATCCGTTTTGCTAGTTTAAAAATGAAAAGGTCTTTCCTGCCTTATAATTTGTCAACTAGAGTGTAAACGTTGGGTTAAAGGTTAGTTTCCTTGTACAACATGCCTAATTAGTTTTGACTATGCAATATACACGCAGTGGAAGTGCTACACTTGTGCACAAGCGTTGCATTGAGTGACGAGTGAGTAAATGATAAGAGTAGCCTTCAGCCTCTCATTCAAATCACGAATACAAATACCAAAGTCTCCTCATTTCTTCATGTCTTTCCGCACTCGACTGGACTGGACTGGTTAACCTTTAGAATATTTTTTTGTGCTAAACTTTTCATAGAAAATTCCAGTGAGAATCTTCTATTTTCTATGACTTGGATCCGTTGAGAATTTCAAAATCATATCTTGTTTTTTTTTCAAAGCCAGGTGCAAAACTCCAAACTCTAAAATGCAAACTGGTTCCACTTGGGTGTTTGTGATTCTGTAGTAATTATATAATATTATGCTTGTGGATTGTTACTGCTGACTGTTGATTGTTGATTGTTGATGCAGATTGAAACAAATAAAAATTCAATCAACAATACTGACCTTCCCCATTGACTATATGTTTGTGACTGAGATGGTCAGTTTTCTCCAAGTGCAGTGGCAAAACTGGTTCAAAAGCCACAGCCACATACAAACAAAAGAAAAATGTTTGATTCATCAATCATCAGGAAACTAGAATACGGAATACGGAATACGGAAGGCTGTACAGCCAAAAACAAATTCAAGTTCAAGTGAATCCGCTTCCAACGTAACCTGAAATTGAAAGGAATATTGTGTACTGTGGAATCTCTTGGATTGTTTATTTTCCTGTGAAATTTGAACAGTCTTTACAATTAGTGTGATGTAGAGATTATTTAAAAACAAAGAACGATTATGCATCTTGGGTGGTCCCATGGTTCCATGCACATGCGTAAAACAACCCATCCACAAAGTTCCATTAGAATTACATGCTGCATCGAATAAAGGCGAAACAAAGATACGGGGGAAAATCTCAAATCCCTTTGCGTTCAAGATTCTAGTGCAAAGAAATGTGTTAGCAATTTTATCCATTTCCGATTTGTACAAACGACGGTGAATCTAGAATCTAGAATCTAGAATCTAGAATCTAGAATCTAGAATCTAGAATCTAGCTTAGGGGTCTTGGTGAAGGCAAGTTTTAACAGTTTTTGTTTGATTTCAGAATTCAAAATTGTAAAACTTAAAAGTACGTGTAAAAAAATGCAAGGAAACTTTTATCTCTAATCTAATTTCATGACAATACAATTTTTTTAAATCCTGTAGATTGTATGTAAAATGTAAATATTCAGTTGCAGTATCCAGGTTGCTAATGCCTAGTGCGTTGCTATAGCAATGTATTTTTAGTTTTGAGCATTGAACACATTTTAAAAATTGAAAATTCAGCAACTCCACACTCGAGTCTTTCAGCAATACAAAAACAAATGGAAATTTACTCATACACTCACACCTTGATTTGATGTACTGACAAATGATTTGAAATATTTGGTTTTAGCTGTTTGCGGATCACCCCGCCAAAGTGCTGTAATAATCCATTGTTGACTATTGTTTACCTATTTGGGGAGTTCAGACTACTAAGGAATTACAATGTATTCAAGATAAAATAAATAACATTATCATTAATTTTAGTGAGCCTCCTAAATGGGTGAAGCAACAGAGAAATAAAAAAAAAAAAAGTAAACGTAATGTACATATTATATATGAGCATGACCTTATGGAAAAAGTAAATATTATATCGATAACAGAACGTGTACAGTTCGATACTTTAAAATGTACTTATAATATTCTTATGCTCCAAAATTATGTAAAACTATATCTAATCCTTCGAATTTTCAACATTTAAAGTTTCTTGTTGACATGTTTAGATTTAAGTCCAAAAGTAGATCTACTCGTTCAAATGTTAATAATTTTCTTGATAATACTTATACTTTACAACATAGTGCTACTTTTGAAAATTCATTTTTATTCCGAGCCATTAATTTTTGGAACAATCTGCCTGCGGCTCTACAAACTAATCTTCATTCTTTAAAACAATTTGATGAAAAACTTTGTAAATACATTATAAATACAAGAATACCTTATGATATTACCTAACATATGTACATTTAAATTTTCCCCTTTTGACAAAAAATGATGCTGATTCTTTATGTATGTTGTATTATGTTATGTAATTGCTAAATTTTTACTTATGGAAATCATGAAAACCAGTCTATTTGTACTGAATGATTTTACTAATAAACTGAACTAAACTAAACTAAACTAAAATAATAATAATTTTTATTATGGAGAAAAACCAAGCGGGTGACATTTTACAATTTGACGTTTACATTATAATCACTACTTAATTATTATTAAACATGACAATTTTGAATAAAACCAGTGTCAAAACTCTTGGAATAAATATCATTCATCATTTATCATGTATTGCTAATATTTAATATTAGCCTAGTTTGGCTAGTTACAAGACTAACGTTTTGAAAAATCAGGAGCCTCTACTGGAAACAATTGGGTGAAACAAACGTGTTTTTATTTCTGAAACCCTCGAGTACAAGATTCCCAGCTTCATTTTCCCCATACATGTGCGTGATGTAAAAGGAGCCGTTGGTTTTATTTTCTTCTCCTCTTTTGTACTCTCCGTCCACAACAAGTTGTGCACGTAGTCACTGCACCATCTATAGCCAGCGGGAAAAATTTCAAAACAGCCGCGCTGAAAAACCAAAATACAGTAAAACATTTTATCATCTCTTTATTTTGAAAGTTAAAAAATGTCGCAAATAACAAGCGTTTAACCAACTTTTAATCACTTACCTCAACTGCATGGGGAAAGCAGCCGGAGGTTTTATCCACTCTGCCAAATGTTCTTAGTGCACTCCGTACAAAACCGGATGCGGATGACACGAAAATGGAAGGGGCGGAAGTTCGATCGCTGAAACTGATCATATTTGTCGCCACAAAGTTTGGATTTAGATTAAGGAATTTTACTCCACATTTTTTATTCTCTTTTCTCAAGGCCTCGGTTAAATAATCCATGTAGACTTTTGACGCCGAGTAGGAGCTGGTGAGCGGGATTGGGTAGTTGGAAGCAGCAGATGATATATTTATGATGCCACCTCGGTCCCTCTGTTTCATTTGTGGGAGAATTATCCGAGTCATCATGGTCGCAGCTCCACAATTTACAAGGACGTGATCCCACACATTTTCCAGGGTGAGGTGGTCAAAAGGCATTGGATGGGGCAAGTAGACGCCAACGTTGTTGACCAACACACCAATGTCATACTCACTGAGCTCCTTCGCCAGCTCTTTGTATGTGGAAGGGAGAGCTTCTGTGAAATTTAGGGAGATTGTCCGCGTCTGTACATTAAACTCCCGACTGATTTCATCCGCCACATTTTTCAACTTTTCTGCATTTCTACTGATAAGAATGATATTTAGCCCTTGCTCCGCTAGCTGTCTTGCAAATTCCTTGCCAATTCCATCCGTTGATCCAGTTACAACTGCAAAGGGGAAAAATCTCAAATCCATCAGGTTTATCCAACACTAAAATCCGTATCCGATGGCGTCACGGTCGGAGTCACGCTCTAGAGTAATGGCTATTACTCTGGCCAGGAGAAATAGCCATTTCTGAGAGAATTAGAAGGGGGTACAAAGTTTCCTAATTAACATTAAGCGATATGGTAGGTTTCTAATTGTTGACCTTTCTCAGTAAAGAAAATCTGTTTAATTTGTTCTTGCAAGTGTGAAAAATTGGTATAGTATCGGACTTCTGTAAATCTAACAAGGTTTTTGAGCTTTATTTTTTTGAGACTTTATTAGCGTCCGTTTTTGAAGCATGTTCAGTAACATTAAATCAAAGAAAACGGTGATTTGAAAAAAGAAGAGCACAGAACTTGAAATATCAAGAACTTCAAAATAATAATTTTTTTCAGGATTTACATTTACAAAGGCAACAACCGGGATGAGGGTCTGACGCTGAATAAGCTAATTTTAAAAAGTCATGTAAAGTTTTGCTGAGTCGTAATAGCTTTCACGCATAGTGACAGCGACAAAAAAAGATTTGTTTTTTCTCTCATGTGATAGCTGTTTAAGCCATCGGATACGAATTTTATAAAACCTTACATTTTGCCCGTCATTCGACGGGCGGTTTTTACTTGTTTATTTAATAACTTGTCATAATTTATAACTAAGAAAAGGTGCTAAAAAAATCAAATGTACACATTATTTTGAATATTTCATTTATTTTATTTAATCAACTATTTTCTTGACTCGAACATGTTTTGTGTCATTTATTTACTACAAAACAAAAGAAAACTGAAATAAATTACATTGTAAAAATATTGGAATATTGGAATTTGGGACATTATCGGGGAAACGTGACGAGAAGGTTGACGACATTTGTTATTACAAAGCCAATAAAATTTGGTGTGGACTGTCGCTCCATCTGGTGAAAACTCCCAACTTTTATTCCGACATGTTGAATCCTTCCGATTTCTCTCTTCATTTCCAACCACGCCTTTCCATGCGCCTTTACATGCGACAAAGTTGGTGCTTGTTTTGATCTTGCGGTATTCATTGTGGTTTTAGCCGCGGTATTCGTTGTGGTTTTAGCCGCGGTATTCGTTGTGGTTTTAGCCGCGGTATTCATTGTGGTTTTAGCCGCGGTATTCATTGTGGTTTTAGCCGCGGTATTCATTGTAGTTGATTTTTGAGCAGTGAGGAGCAAGTTTGTTTTCAATTCCTCCATTTTTCCTGGGATGGAAAAGGCGTGGCGGTACATGATGTTGTAGGTCAAAGTAATCATGGTGCCGAGATAGGTGGCGAAAGCGGTTATGGCTGGAAAATGTTGAAAATGACGAATGGTAAAAAAGTAGTAGACGGTGGAACTGGACAAACAGTCGAGTTTAAAAGCGAAGATACAGTACGGAAAACACCGATTGAAGAGCTCAATGAACACCACCAGCTCTTTCAACTCACTCAAAATTTGATGGAGGATTTGTGTTGTTTTAGGATCACCATTTTCCAAATTCCCGTCAAGTTTCTTCTGGACCTTTCTGAAAGAATATAATTCAAATTCAAATTGGAATTCATTTTCAAAGGTCAAAGTTCAAAGTTCAAAAAACTTGACAGTTGAAATTCCTTTTAGATTTGTATTTGTATTTCGTAAAGAAATTTTAGCCAAAACTTACCCGAGTTGAAGATGAAGTCTCCGAAACTCCTGTTGACACTTGTTAAAGAAGAGGAGTTGACAAACAACTGAGAAACAGGTGTTGGCCAAGAAGAAGGACAAAAAAAATGCTTCTACCGCCAAAAACCCCAGGAAAATGAATGGATTTTGATACTGGGGCGGAAGAGACGAGTACAAAACTTGAGGGAAGCTCGGATCCATAGAGTAAAGCATTATGGTAAACAAAACGGCTGTTATGCATACAAAAGGAATCATTCGGGCTAAAAGTTCATCCACAGAGTACTGCAGTGGCCAGGTCAACAGTGGGCGAACTCTGGATTCCCAATCAGCTCCCTCTGGAGGATCTGGATCTGAATCTGAATCGGAAACTAACATTTCGCTGCTCTTTTGTGGTGTGTGAAACTGGTTGAAGATCATAACGCACTCTTGCGGCCTCGCCCAGAACACCCAATAGCCCTGGAAATTCATGAAACCATAATTAACGACCGCAGCAAAGTGAACCACGAAATGATCCCATCGGAAAAGTTTTTCCGGCTCCAACATGGTGGATTGAATCATCCGCGCGAACATGTAAAACCAATGGACGTGCGCAAGACAAAATAAAATCCTCCAGAGAAAAACTCTGGTTTTATTCCACTGCCTCTCAATTCTCCCCGTTGTCATGTCAACCTCAATCGGAAAAAAGTTCAACCTGGAGAGAATTTCAAACCCTTTCAAACCCCACCAATTTTCTTCCAACGTCAACATTTTAAAGCCGGATCCGATTTCAAATCTAATATTCTAGTCTTGTTTTTTATACAACTCTCGAATCTAGAAACTTAAATATAGAATACTGAATTTTAGAAATTTAAACTTGAATCAATATTTTTAGGAACGATATGAGAACAAAGCTGAGCTAAACTGAGCTGATTCGAGCTTGAACTTGAGCTTGGGTGAAAAGGAAAAGAGAAATGGAGGAAAAATGGACTGAAATGTTATTTTTATCTTGTTTTTCCTTTTGTTTTCTGCTATTTTCTTTAATTAATGGATTTTTTCCCGCTTTTGCAAGTAAAGTGGAGTCAGAAAACCGTGGGATAGAAACATTAAGATAAAAAGCCTTGATTATTGATCAACCCAAGTCGCAATTCAATTAATGGAAAATTGTTTTGTTGTTTCGTTTGCTCTTTTGGTAGCTCAACTCTTAACAGTGGATGGTAAACAAGCTTTTGTTTTTTGGGTTTGTTTTGTACCTTGTGTTGGTCACTTTAAAAGCGTTTTAAAATAGTCGTAGTTTCGAGGTTTTATGCAAGAATATTTGGCGTAGGTGCTTTGTGATTCCGTTGGTGCTTTTTTACTCTGTAGTCATTTACGTGAGCAGAATTTAGCATTTAGAATTTATAATTTAGGCATTAGGAAATTTAATGGATCATTTAGTTGAAAGTAGAAAGTACCTCGTGAATTTCTGTTTTTCGGTTCTTGATTCTTGATTATATCACCTAGTCAGAAAAACTTTCTCGCAAAGTGCACTTAATATTAAGCGGTTATGAATAATACACACATTTATTTAGTTAAAGTGTTTTAAGAAGTTGGAAATTATTTTTTTTTTTTTACATGTTCGTTGTTGTGCAACTTCTTACCTTTTACATTTGCAGAATGTTCAAGATTCAAGATGCAAAGACACGATCTTGCACTCAAATATTACGTAAGACTTGAAACCTTTCTGTTGGAGAGTAAAAAGTAAGAGGCAAAAGAAATGAGCAACGAATAATAAATAATAATATTCTGTGTATTTTTATTCACTTAAGATATTTTACTAAAAAGTGCATTTGAAAAATGTGAATAAACAAGAACAAATAGAAAAAGATGGCAGACAGAGAGATCGATAATGGATAATGGATATTTACAAATGGAGGTTTCAACTGAACTGGGAACTTTGGTATTTTCCTAAACTCTAAACTCTAAACTTGTACATTATCCTTATAGTCCCCTTGCATATTTCCCGGTGGTGAGTACATTGCGACAACATAATACTTGTCGCCATCTTGGACTATGCCCACACCCAGTCGTTCCGAAGATTTCCACACCAGTTGCGTGAATGACCCTGATTTGCCTGATTCCGGCTTTTTCTTGTCAAATTTTTCCAAGGTCTTGTACCACATTTGAGCGCCATCTTTTGCCGCCATTTCTTTGCTCCCTTTTTTACCACCCCAAGTTTGGGCCATGTTCTGACCCTCATCCTTCCTGTAAGCATCAAACATCAAAACACATGACAAAGTACCAAAAATCGGACATTTCACAATAATCATCATTAAAGTAGTATCAATAAAATGTACCCACTAAATATTTATACTTATTTACCCTTCAGGGCAGGAATAGTCCAATTTTTTTTTCTTGGCATAGTGTTCTGCGCATGTCTGTGCCATTTTGTTTAACTGGAGAAAAAAATACAGGCAAAAACTAGATTAACGTTTAAACATAAAATAAATAAGCATTGTATTATTTTTTCAAGCGAAGCTCAGTATTGTCGTCGTTGTGTCTGCCTAAAGAATCAGGGCGCTTTGCGCCGAAACTACAATTAGCCAGCTAGCGGAGATATTGAGCACTTGCTAGTGGATACATTTTTTGAACTCGTTAGTGGCGCCACCTAGCGGTCATTTTTGAACTCGTTTGTGGCGCCACCTAGCGGTCATTTTTGAACTCGTTTGTGGCGCCACCTAGTAGATACATTTTGAATTTTAAAATGCGCAGAGGTGCCATCTAGCGGCCATATTGTAAACTAAAGGGAGCATAAAATGTTGCACGATAATTTTTTTGTCACGTTGGATAGTGGACAGACGCGATGGCGTATTTTAAGAGTCAGCTTCGCTTCTCGAGCCTAAAAAAATGATTTATTTTGTTTAGATAAATATGAACCAATTGGATTTAATTACATTCTCATCCAAAGTCAGCGGTGGTGCTTTGTGTTTAGCTCGAAATTCATTGTGTGCTTTTAATCCGGCTTCCTCAAAGTCTAGAAAAAAACGTAAAAGTCAGATTTTTATTCGGATTCCAATTCAATTTTTTTTAAATTTAGCTTGCCGTTCCGTTGTGACTTTTGTCCGCTAAAAGAATTATAATGAGGACGATGATAAAAGACATGGACAAAGACAAGTGCAAACCTTGAAAAGAGTATCCAAGTTGAAAGGTTGAGGAGCAAACGAGCAGATGAAGGACGAGGACGGAAAACCTCAAGTTGAGGCAGTTGAGAAAGGTCATGACTGGACTCTTGATGAAAATATGCACAGCCCTTTTGAATGAAATACTAAAGAGGAGCACATAAAAATTGGAGGAGAGAAACAAGTGCAAGTGGAAGGAGAAATCAATTAAATTTTGAATAGCCCGCATTGAATTGAATTGAATTCCTAATCCATTGTTAAGGTCGTAAAAGAAACAGTATAAAATGTTCAACATTCAGCATTCAGCATGTCAAACTCATTTTACTCTGTTCCCTTATATTTTTTCTAGTTTCTAGTATTTATTGAGGAACTTTGAACAATTTGTTACTAAAATTAAGAACATTCAGGGGATTTCGTAAATACATTACGCATAAAAATGGTTTATTTACACGGACAAAAATCATTGAATTTATTCATACTTTTTACACAACTCGTTACGCCGCAACATATTTATTCCCTAAATATTAAATATGCTACGGTGCTTATTTCTATGACAAAGATCATAATTTCAATATCATCTCATCAGCATCAGAATTTTCAGAGTTCAGAGGGCAAAACATTATTCAGCATGATTTAGGATTTAGGATTTATCCGCACCTTACGCATTCAGCTCTTCAACTATTTTACCTGCAAAATGACAACAAGTAAATTTATTAGAACTGGGCATGTATTAAATAGTAGGGTGAATTTATATCAAGAAGGTACAAATAACAAACAAATGAGTCAAACATGGGAAAGGATAATCCACTCACTTTGATAAAATCCATGATCCACGACCACTCGGAAAGGTTGTCGTTTGGCCAAAATATCAAATCCGTAGACATACGAGACTTGGGAGAAACATGGCATATTGGAGGAGAGAATTCCAACACCTCTGTAGTAAAAGCGAAGGAGCTGCAATTCTGCTCCAATACAACGACAACAAGACAACAAATAAAGTTCCATACAAATCAATTTTGTGTTTTCCTTTTTTCTGAATGAAATGCGAAAAGTCTTATTTTTCTACCTTTTAAATCCAAAATTGACGGATTTTGCCTCAAACTTTCTGTATTCTTGATTGTAATCTCCCCCGAACAATCTGGGCAATCCTCAGTCATCTTTTTACAACCAGCGTGCTGATGGAGGAATTGTCGTATGTTTTTGCACATCTCCAGAGGAATACCTGAGCAAACATAAATGCATTGTTTTTAGAGGTCATAATTGAAACGGTCCAAAGTCCAACGTCATGGTCAAAAGGATCAAAAGCCAAATGTCATGGTAAAAAGTCAAAAGCCAAGTGTCATGGTCAAAAGTCAAATGTCATGGCCAAAGGTCAAATGTCATGGTGAAAAGGGTCAAAGGTCAATTGACCACCATCGTTTATAAAAATGTATACATGTTTTAAGAATTTTCTCCTCACCTGTGATTGCGCTGTCTATCTCAGCACACAAATTTTTACTCAACGTCTTTGTTTCATATCTGAGGCTACATAAAAGCCTCTTCAAATTTGGACAAGAGGTCAACACGGCCTTTAGGAAATTTGGAAGATCAGTCATCGTCACAATCTGAAAGTCCAGAGCTTGGAGTTGTGGGAAACCAGGAGCAATCATCTTGATCCAGTGCGCAGCAGTCTTGGTGCCTTGTGCTCTGGCAAGTGACGTAACTGGGTCACTTTGGTCTTGAAAAATCACTGCGGTCACGTTTGGGAAAATTGGTGGGTAAATGGGATTGAGAGTGGGTGGGAAAAATCCAAAGGTAGCATGTCGAGTCTTTTCTATAATACAAACATGCTTCAATTTTGGCAGCGCTGGGATGATCAGGTCAATGAGAAAGTCTGTACATGGCAATCGATCCCACAACTTTAGAGTGTCTGCACTAGATTGCAGAATTTTGTTGAGAAAAGTGATGAGATTCAACCAATGCTCTGGAGAATGTCTGAAGTCATTAATACTGAGTCCGAGACGGATCAATTTTGGACCTGTTTGGGCAAAAGTCAGGAGTCGGTCCAAATCCACGGAGCTTACAGCGCAGATGAATTCTTTCACAGTGTGAATCCGATTTGAGGAAATTAGTTGATCCAAAAATCTAACGGAGTTGTCTTCAGTCACTTTCAAATTCAGAGCAGCTGTCAAAAGGTCAAAAACCAGGTTTGTTGAGATTTTAGCGCAAGGTCCAAAACGAAGTTTTTCCAGATTTGGCAATGTTTTGTGATCTTGACCTTGACCTTCATCTGTATTTTTGGGAGTGCAGAAAAGTCTCTGATCACTTTCTGTCCATGGTGGAGTACTTTCGAAGCCGAGGTACGAGAGATTTGGCAGCTGATCCAAAATCAGAATTCGAAAAATGTCAATGTCCGTCTTCTTATCACTTTGACCTCCCTGACCTTGTTGACCTTGTTGACCTTGTTGACCTTCTTGATCGAGGTCCAACTCCAAACCCCTCACCGCACTTTCCCCATGTTTTGTGAAGAACAGTTGAGCATCCGCCGAACCGAGGTCACCATTTTCAAAGGAAAAATACTCACAAGGAAATGGAAATAAACTTGCCCGCGAGTCCAGAAACTCTGTAAATTCCGACAAATTCCCCATTTTCAAATGATCAAATTGACCTTTTTCCCGGTACCAGTAGAATGGAACTCGAAATTTGCTGACCCGGATGGGTGACCGAAGGAGCTCAAAAGTGGCTTCTTCACACCACAAAAGGTCAATGAGGCGACAGGTCAAAACCTGCTTTCCAGTCAGAAATCGTAAAATGTGTCGGATGATCTAAAATTTCACAAATTATGGAAAAAAAATATAAAAAAACTGTATTATTAATAATTTAATTCTTCATTCTTTTGAAAAAGTACCTAATCTACAAAGAATTTGCTTTGTAATTTCTTTATTCTCTATTTTTTACCAGTGAGTTGGAAAAAGCCGTTTGCTGCGGAGTTTTTGGTTCAACTGAGAGTTTTGGGTCATTGGGCTTGTTCTTTCCGTGTTGTCCCGTTTCCATATCCTTTTTATTTTTAGACTGCTCTTTTACTCCATTGTTGCTACCTTCATCTTCCTCCTCGGCAATTTTTAGGCTGCCTTTAAACTAAAAATATCCGCAGTATTAATAATTAGGAAGAATTTTAAGAACTAGAAGATAAAATATTTAATCGGTCTTATTTTGATTTGTGTGAAACAAAGCTTAGTTCAACTCACAGTGGAAAGTAAATCCTCCAAAATTGCCCCATCATCTTTAGCATTTTGCACTGTATTTGTGCTGGTTTTTGTGTTTCTCCTCTTCTTTTTCCGCCTCTTCTTCTTTTGAATCTCTTGATTTTTTTGTCTCAGTTCTTCCAATTCCTTTTTCTAAATTGGAACGAATTACCGGATAAATTAGAGAACGTAAAATAAATCATGATAATAATCGATATTAAATTTGGAATATAAATCAACTGCTTGGCTTTGAATTGTAAAAATATTTTGATAGTTTGATGAATTCTTTTACCATTTTTTTACACTCTTGATTAGCACAATCTTTGAATAGGTCATTCATTTTGTACACAACTTTGTTTCTTGAATTCAACTTAACTCAAAATTCTTGTTTGAAATTTAAAATGCAAATGGAAAAACCAATCCTTTGGAATGTTCACTTTAAATTTTGAATTTCAAAGGGATGAAAAGAGAAGGGCAAAAAGTACAAAGTTTTGGGAGGCAGGTAGAAAAGTTGTTGTAAACTCTTCTAAAATTAGAAAAAGGTGTTTTTAATCCTTTTGCCATCCGATTTACACTCGACACTCCATTTGATTTGGTTTGTACTTTGTACTTCAAGAGCTTGTTTTGTGGATTATAAACTTTAAAATGATTCTGTTGAGAAGGGAAACTATTTCTTGTCTTCTCACGGTTCAAATGGTCCTTTTTTCCAAACGTTCATATTTACAGCACGTAAAATAAAGTGCTTCATCGCATCGTTCCGTTTCTACAAGAAATAAATGACAAATGATACAAGCCAGACGGAAGATGAACTGTTGACTGTTGACTGTTTCCTATGAAAAAACATTTATTTTTCTAAATGTAGGTGCTTTCAAAGAACACACAAAAAATACCAAAATGTTACGTTTTCAGGTCCATGTTTTTCACCTAAATCACCGAGCTAAAACTGTTGAACTCGTTCGTGTTAAATGAAGCAATTGCAATCACTAAAACTATCGTATACAGTATACAGAGGCTGCGTAGGACGGCGGGAAGAAAATTGCTGGAGAAATTCAAATTCAAATCCAAATCCAGTGACTCGAATTCAAAATGAAATCTAAATTCAAAGACAAAGACGATTTTAATTTATCTCGTGCGGGATCCTCGGGGCATTTGGGCCTCAGGAATGAACATTCAGTAGCGGAATTATGCTTGGTGCGATGAAACGACGAGCTGCGGTGTCATCAGCAAGCTTTGCGAGTTCCTCAATGAAGATCTAGAATCTAGAATCTAGAGGATCACACATGTTGCATTTCAACTGGACATTCCTTAAAATTCACATATATGAGATCAAGCACGATCCATTCTGAAAATTTCAGAGTCCTAATTTGACTGTCAGTATTTAAAAAAATTAACAACTAAAAATATATTGTGGATTTTTGACCCTAAACAAAAAAGTACCAAAAAAGCCGCTCTTTGAGATAAAAGAAACCCGGATGTTTGAAAAAAATGTATTCACCATTTTACATGCCTCAGCCTCTGCCACGTTCAATCGTATTTCCAAACACCAAAATATCAAAGGGCTTGTTTTTTAATTTATTCCAATTTTAGTATTCATAATTTTATGAACAAATCATCAAAGATTTGTAAATCTCTTAAATTTTATATGCAAACAAAAGCAAAGTTGTTGAAAGTTTTGAAATTTTGAGAGGGTAAAAAGTTCAAAGGATCGTGATAAAGAGTTTTGTTTTCAGTAAAAGACAAACTGAAAATTGCACATCCAGATCAAGGGAAGATAAAGATGAAAATGAAGAGCATCAAAAATTAAAGGAGGTAGAGATTTCAGTTGTTTTTTCTCTCTCTATGGTGATTTCTTCTTCCGGATCTTCATTTCCGCTTTTGCCAAGGAGTAACTCTTCCAATGGTACCAGTTTATGCCTTTCCCTGTTTCAAAAGTTTCTCCCTTGACTCGGTAAAGTCCATTCAAATTTGAATCCAAGCAGTTGCTAAACTGGAATGAAACAAAACAAAACAAAAACAGTGAGGTTTGAGTTGTTCCCTTTGATTGAAACTGCTCTTCTGCGTTTCTTCATTTCCCACGCTTTGGATTTCTACTCGATTGTTTTAATTTGTAACTATTTTTTGAGTCGACACTCAAAACTCAACACTCACCCACCAACCACCTGGTGCAAAATCCCTTGCACAATTTTCACTCCATATATCATTGTCCTTGTCCTTTGTGCTAAACCGCATTCCATTGTGACGGTTCATCGAGTCTCCTGCGTCTCCAGAAAATCCTCCGATTGACAACCGATAAAAATCAGAAGCATCCGAAACTGAGAAATTCGAGTATTTTGCCCACTTTCTGTTCCCTTCAAAATCCTCCAGTTCAATTCGCAACTCTTGATCGCCGTTTTTTGTGAGAGCTCGAATTTTCTCCAGCCCGATCCAAAAGTTTTTGTCCAGAGAGCCAAATCCGTTTGAATATTCATTCCAATTTTGGTTAAATTCTTGCTGAGACCCAGAATTTCGTTTTTGGATGACGGTCCAGCCACCGTCATCACTTTGGAAATCACAGAGAACCTCAACTTTTGGGGTGTTACCATGGGGATAAATGACCTGTTTTGTTGACCGGGGAGATGGCAAAATTTCCATGGCGTCGCTGCAACTTTTTAGCGATCGCGGATCTACAGTCAAATGAACAAACAAGCAGAAATATAAAGCCAAGTACGGCGTATTTTATAGATGAGATGAATAAGAAACCATTTTCAAATAATTTAGTGTACCTAAAGGACCTTGATCTCCTTTTGCTCCTCTTTGCCCTTGTTGACCTGGCGCCCCATTTGCTCCTCTTGACCCGGGTGATCCAGTGACCCCTAAATCTCCTTTCTCTCCTTTTGGCCCTATCGCTCCAATTTCTCCTTGTTTTCCGGGTGGTCCTCTCAACCGCGGCGTCAGAAGCCAAACACCGTGGTCTTGTTTGATGCCGTTTTTCAGCTTGTTCATTTCTTCTTTCAGTGTTTTAAACTCTTCTTTTAAATCCGCATGGGATTTTTCGTAATTGGCTTTCAAATCTTTGAATTCTTGTTGGGATTTTTCCAGCTCTCGATTTCTCTCTTCCAGACCTTTGAAATACTTTCCAAGACTTTCTAAATATTCTGCTGGACTTGGATTTTGACTTGGACTAGGATTTTCAGAAGGATCCGAATCACTTGAGCCAAGAGCAATCCCGCTCAAAAAACACAGTAAAACAATCACAGACAAACTGATTTTCATTTTGGTCATCTTTACTCAACTTTGTTTAGTTTTAAAATCCTTTTCACTTGCAAAAAAACTGAACTCAAAGCTCAAACAGTCAACATTCAATCACGACCACAATTTCAATTTCAACTTGCGTTCTGTTTTGTTCTTAACCACACAACACAAACTTTAGGAATTTTTTTTGTTGAAGAGTTGGGAGTTGATAAGGAGGAATAAATACAAGTGAACAAATGTTGTGTTTATTCTTGACTACTGAGTCACAAGTTTTTGGTCATTTTATTCGTCAGTGATGAAAGATTTACTGGTAAAAAGACGATCAATGTTTGGTTTGGCTGAGGGAAAATGACGGAATTTGCACTTGAATTTCAAATGTGCATACGACTTGAAGGATATTTCTAGTTGACGAAAAAATATCGTTTGTGTGTAAATGAGTTGAGTTGGTTTGGTTTGGGTTGCGCTGAGGTTGAATTTGCTGAGAAATGGAAATAGACAAAAAATTCTTGATAAACAAGGCCAAATGTCATCATCATCGTCGCTTTCTTCGTCTTCGTCTTCCCATTGTATTTACTTGTACATAAGAAAATTTCTTGAGAAAACTCGCGAAAACAAGCCAAATGAAATCCAGATGTGCAAAGCAGAGAACGAAAGAAGCAGAACAGAACATAAGAGAACAGATGCGCGATGAGTGGAATGATAAAACAGTAAACATTAAACAGGATTCGACTACAAATCCTGTGGATTAAAATAATGTTCATTCATTTATTTAATCTACACTGAACATTTGACATTCGACACTCGACACTCTCCGCTGCATTGGGCTTTTGAATTTTGAACTTTGCCCTTTTTACGGCGAAGTAGCAAGTGGAACTTTCAACGTCAATATTAAATATTGAGCGTTGAATGTTGGATCTAAAACGGTGCTTCGATTAAAATTCATTCTAGTTTAAAAAGAATTAGGAAATTTTTGTCTTGTTTCGTTTCGTTTGTCAGCAATCAACAGTAAAAAATCACCAGGAAGTTGATGAATCATCCGTGAATTCCACACATGATATAAATTATGTATTAAGGAAATTTATTTCCTTCCGCGTTCTTCGAAAAGGCAGCTAATTTTATCCTAACTTTTCCATTAAAGTATAAACTATCTGGAATCTAGAATCTAGAAATAAAACCCCTGCTGATTGTTTTTATAATCTGCAATTTCCACTTTGCATTTACGTTTCCCTTTTTTGGGCGTGCAAGAAAAATGTTTATCAATAATCAGATTTTGGATGACGGATTTTTTTTGTCTCCGCATTTTGCTAATAGAGTTTTCCTATTTTAGCTGTTCTCTCGGGTACATAGAAAAAAACTCGCCTCGTTTCACTTTGCTAGTTCATTGACAGTGAATAGTGGATACATGGAAAATTTAAAGGATTGTGCCACATTCAAAGTCATTTTTCGTATTCAAGTTACAGTTTTCATATTCGACGTCATTCGTCAGTCATCGACATCCATACACAAAAAGGCTATTTCACCACGCTCTTTAAAGTAATGGCACACCGCAGCAGGATTTTTAGCACCAGCGACCGTACTCAAGAACACGAGAGTGAATTTTGCGATGAAGCGTACAAAAACTTTTTCTGGGGCTACAACAAAATTGACTACAAAGTGAAAGTGTTTCTCTGTGGAATTGGTTTCTCTGCAAATCTCATTAATATTTTTGTGTTCACACGAAAAGAGATGAAAAATCCGTTGAATACAATTCTCACGGCTCTAGCTTTTGCCGATGGACTTTTTCTCTTGACCCTGTTCATAACCAACTGCTTGATTTGGATTAATCTTACCATGGAAAATTGTGCATGTGATTTTCCGGAGACGGGATTGAAATATTATTGGGAAGCTTTGTATCGGCGGGTAGTGGAACATGAAATCTACGCAAGCTTTTATGATGTAATTCTCGATTTTTTATTTTCTCTCATAATCATGTATTTGACCTTTGACCTTTGATGTTTATGGTACATTTTGACATTGACCTTGAACTTTCGGTACTTTTACGTTGGAAATGAGCTTTGACCTTTGTTACTTAAATTTTGGCATTGACCTTTTTGTTGAAATTCTGACATTGACCTTTGTTATTTAAATCGTTAAGATTTAACCGTTGACCTTTGACCTTTCAATTTTAGGATAGTTTGCACTGTAAAGCATTTCTTACTGAGTTTTGAAATTCTTGTAGTTTTTTCACTACTGCACAATTTATCTGATGGTTCTTGTCGCCCTCTGGCGGATGCTCGGCATAATCTTCCCACTAAAAAGTAGGAGTTGACTAACGGAACGAAATGCTCGGTGGGAAATTCTTTTGGCTGTTTTGTTTGCACTGGTCATCGCAGCGACGGATTTTGTCTTCATTGCGATTAAAAGTGCAGAAATTGTTGAGAGCGGGAACGGAAATTAAACCGTCACAATGTACTACGCCGACTCGTTGGCCGACGTAAAGAAGTTTGTACTGTGGACTTACGTGTAAGTATTTGGATTCCATTTCTAAAAATATTACAAAAATGTTGAATCTATTCAGCATTCAATGTTAAATTTTAGCTTTATCGTTTTAATATGCGTAGAATTTGTGTCAAGCTCATCCCGAGCGTTTTGCTGACTGTATTTACAGGGATTTTTGTGCTTTCAATCCTCCGGTCACGAAATGGTAGGCGTTAGTTGACCAACTCCCATTCCAATTGCCGTGGGAATTTGCGTGAAGATGAAAGTGAATGCGAATGCAATGGTCAAGTATCCAGTTCCACCTCAAGTTTTAATCGAATGAGGAAGCTGCTCCTGACTCTTGTCCTGATCTTTTTGATAACTGAGACACCGGATGCTGTGCTTAATGTCCTGGCCGTGACACTCATGTCGGACAGTGATATAAAAAATTGTGAGGATCCACCTCGTAATTTCGTCATGTCTCTCGAGTGCATCAGCAGTTTTAGTAGTTTTTTCATTTACCTTGGAATGAGCACGAGTTTTCGCAAAACCTTGATGAAATCATTTAAATG
>JAQGBH010002724.1:0-22936 GCA_034698265.1 Sminthurinus aureus
TTCAAACCGAATCGGCGTTGGTCAACCCAAACTTTGTGCTCAGAAAAAATCAGCCCTGTAAATAAATTCAGAATGAATCATGCCAGATTTTAAAAGGTGTTTGGTTCTCAGCCACTGCAAATATGAGCATTCGATTTGGAATTTAGTTATCCAGAATCAGAATCGTCATCCTCGAATTGATGGAGGACGGAGTACTGTAATATCATTATTGATCATTAGCATTATTATTGTATGAAGTATGAAGTGCTAAAAAATGCTTACCTGCGTTTTCGTGCCCGTGGTTTTGATCAACAAATGGGTTGAAACAAGCCTTTCCAGTAAATTCTGTTTTATTGAAAGCCTCACGAATATCATCGGGATCATGAAGAATCACCATTCTTATTCAAACCAAAATTGACCATTATAAATTATAAATGTTTGTGTTATGAAAGTGAACATACAATGTTGTGGTACCAAATAACTATTACTCAAAAAATGATTTCAAAACTTCAAGCTAAATATCTAGTTTTAGTTTTTAGTTTAGTTGTACCGATACGAGCCTGTGGTTATTCCCAAAATATCTCCATATTTTCTGGCCATCAATGCACTATTTTTATGTGCAGAGAAGCCCAATTCCAGTCCATTTCCAAACAGGGGAATTCCTCGTGGTCCTGGAGGGTAATTCTTTGGACGTTTTTGTCTCAGCATGTAAGCAACCGCCAACAAAAATGCCACAAAGCCAACAAGAACTTCGGTGAATGTCATTTTGTCTCAAGCCTGAATGTGTTGTGTTTAATTGAAACGAAATACGTATGCAGTTTTGAAATTTTTCTTAGATTACGGTAACAAAATGACAATTGATATGATGCAAAAATCAAAAATCTTATATTGCATACTCACATGGAAGTCTGTTCTATTATGTATTATGTACAAAGTCCAAAGTACTCTCTACCTCACAATGAAACTGTCGATTGTCGATGTAAAAAACTCAAGTGCAAAGCCTGCAAACTTTATCCATTTCTACGTAAAACGTATAGGTACTTACACCTGTACTTATGTCACACGAGAGAAAGATTATTCTACTAGACCAGTTCGAAAGTTGCGTGAGTTTAATCTCCGCATAAGTACGATTCAAACTAGCAGAAAAAAATTAAAAGTTTTAATAAACCGTAATAATCGGATTGGGTATGAATGTATAACGAGGAAAATAAGCGACAGAACATTGAACGATGTATCTCTCTATACTACTGATTTTTATATTATGTATATGTGATATTACTGCATAATGTATTAGACATTGCACCGTATGTAAGCAACATATGTGTTTGCATTATCATGTAGATAAAACAGGAGTGTAGGGAGCTACGTACTTTTAAACGATAAGCCCATTCAAGTGCAATGACAAGAATAATTTTTTTCTCCCTTTTACCTCTAAACTCTCAACTGGTCTTTGAATTTTAAGCATGCAAAACATGGATCTTGTTTTCCTATAACTTCAGGATTTATTATAGAGTTCCAAGATTTAACTTTTATTAGTGTAAAAAAATCAAAAAATAATTGCTTCAATCAAAAACACTTGATTGCATACATATATATAATAATGAATGACATGCAATCGAATCAATAATTGATAAATACTAGTATGTATAGTTGCAAATCACGTTGTTTTGCTGTAGTCCACTTGAAGATAATATTATGTACCTAAGTTTTAGTTTACTCGTTTTTCTAAATGATTACAATAAATACATAAATACAGTAGTTTATTGATTGCAATCATTTAGAAAAATGAAATCTGGTTTTCATAATTGACTTTTTAGCAACATTAATAAATAACAATCATCAAGTATGTATAAATTATGCATGAAAAATCCGTGGATTACACAGGTACAATATACTTGAGCTATTTGTTCTGGTAGTAAAATTACTCTGAAAAATATAATATATAATACATGATGTACTAGTATATAATTACTTTTTTCACTTTTATTTTCCTTTTGGTCGTTGATAAGAAAGTGGATTTTCAAGATCAAATTCAACTTCTTCTTCTTCTCCATGTTCAAGTACAACGTGCTTTTTAAGAACCCGATTGTCTCTAAATTGAGAATCGCAGAATTTACATCCATAAGGCTCTGTAAACGGACAAAAATACAACATGAAATTTGAGCTCATATTAAAAATAAAATATGACACAACACATAGCATGATGAATTCTTGAGTTTAATTTTTTTTTTAAATGCTTACTGGCACCCGTGTGCGTTTGTATATGCCTCCGTAGTACGCTCTTGGCTCTGAATCGTTTATCGCAACCTTCATACGTGCATGATTTTGGTTTTTCTTTCTTAAAGGCACAAAAATATTTAATATTTTATGTACTCTTCCGTATGATATGTATATATAGAAATTAATATTTAAGGCCGAAATACAGTTCATTCCGTATCGGAACCATGTTGCCATGGAAATTTCGTCACGTTACGTTAACATTATGTGAGTGATAAGTGATAAGATATTGAACTCTATTTTGGCTTTTACTATTTAAAACTTAATTCATTCGTAGTTATGTAAAAAAAATTTAGTCTATGATATATTTACCGTATGAACAAGTTTATGGTGTCTTAGGTGTCTTGTACGCCTATATTTAGAACCACAGACGTCGCATGTGAATGGTTTTTCTCCCTATAGTAATTTCCAAAGCAATTCAATTATACAAACTTATAAATAATAATATGACATATATCCATAGCATAACATCCACGACATTAAATTATCAACCACAAAATAAAAATAATTATTATTATTATACTAGTTTAATTGCTAATTACTGTATGTTGCCGTTTGTGCTCTTCTAAATCATAATTTTTAGCAAAGGCTCTTCCACAAAAATTGCATAAAAAATTTTTAATATTGTTATGGACGACGTCAATGTGAAATTTTAGAGCTCTTTCTAAGTTGAAGGTTTGACCACAGACATGACAGGCATGATTTCTTTCTCCTTTATGTAGGGCAATATGACGACGTAATGAGACTGGTGTCTTTAGTCGTTTACCGCACACATTACACAAAAACGATGCGTCCATATGAGCGTAAGAATGGTGTTTAAGCTGGGATTCTAATTGAAATGTCTAAAAAATATAAAAATACATGTCTTTAGTTCATTTATTATTAGTCCTCAGTTTTATTAATTATTTGTAATCAAACTACAAACACTAAGACTGTGGTAGTTGAAACAATACAAAAATGAACTCAGGTAAATATTTTATTACTCAAAACTTAAACTAAGGAATCTTACTTTTTGACAAACTTGACAAACAAATGATAAAGATTGTACATCATCTCCTGTTTTGTGGGTTTCATGAATATGAAATTTGAGTTGATGTCTCCGGACGAACGAAGCATCACATTCTATATATAGAAAGGAAAGGAAATAATAAATCACTTGTAGTTCTAATGTGCTGACACACATCATACATCATATTATTTTGAATAATTTACTTTATTGTACATCATACCACATAAATATTTCTTAAATGACTAAAAACTACACAAAATAATATTATCAATTTTATCAAAATACCTGTGCATTTCCATGGGTTTGCACGATCTTCAATATGACATAAAATATGTACTTCCAAACTGTTCTTCTTGAAAAAAGATTTATCGCATTGATTGCATTTATATTGTTTTTCAACATTTCCCCTCTTGTATTTCTTGTTGGCAAGTTGACTATTATGGCCATACATGTGTTCATGCAATTCACCAACACATGAAAAGGATTTGTCACATGATTCTTCTACACATTTATAACATTTTTTTCCAGGATGTTGAAGGAGATGTTCCACTGTACTTGCACGACGAACATTGGTAAATTCACAAAACTCACATTTATATTTTTTCCCCAAATGAATTTTAAGATGTTGGCGGAGTTGATTAGGAAGTCTAAAACTTCGATTACAAACTTGACAAATATGAATCCTAGGGTTTAGTGCTCTATTTGAATCTTTTACAGTTCTTTTCCTTCGTGGTAACGATGTACTCTTATCTTTAGAAGTAGAATCTAGAGGTGAGGTAGTATTGGAATTTTTAGGTGACTGCTGCTGTTGATCTGAAATTGGTAGTGGTGAACTATCATCATCATCATGGTCATGGTTTTGAGGTTCAAAGGAATCATCCAAATCCAGATTATTATTAGATGAGTCCATACTTTCAATCTCATTTTCATTATTATTATTAGGTATTGATAGCTCATTATTTATTGGTTCATTTTCTTTTTGCTTTTGTCCTTTTAAGTTTTCAAGCTGCCACTTTTCTTTTAATTGTTCAAGTTGCTTCTGTTCTTCCAATTTTTCAAGTTCCTTCTGTTCTTGTAATTCCTTCAACTTTTTCTGTTCCATTTCTACAAGTTCTTTTCGTTTTATTTTCTCTTGCATGTCTTTTAAATGCTGTTTTGATAATTCTTCTTGTCGACATCTATCTAATAGAGCTTTTTGGTGTTGTAATGCTAATTCTTGTTGGTTGAGCAGTCGATTGAGTTGTTTGTTTTGTTCTTGTAGTTGTAGCATTTTTTCTGCAAGTTCTCTGTTACTTTTATCTAATTCTGTAATCCGCGTTTTTCCTTCTACAAATTGACGTTGTTGTTCTTCATTTTCTAGTTTTAAATTTTGACCAGGATTTTTGTTTAGAAAATCAACAAAGTCTGGATCCTTTTTTACTTTGCAAAATTTAAAATGCTGTATTAATTCAGGGAGGTTGTAGAACGTTGTTATTTTACCACCTTCGATGCATCTTGTACAATGTAAATAATCTTTGAATTCATTTAGATTAATAATTGTCTTGTGAGCACTTGCTTGAGTCACATTTCTAGTGTTAGAAGAATTTGGGTATGTGTTGCCTCGTGTTTTACTTATATTCGCATTATTAGGAACTTTAGTAGCAATAGTACTTGGAGTTTTTTCATTACTATTATTATTATTATTATTTGTACTAGAACGGCGCAATCTCATGCTTTGATCATTGTTACCATTACTAATGCTCCTCTGTCTTATTTTCATCATAACAGCTGATGGTTGAGTTTCTGATTTTCTTTTTAATCCATTACGGCTGTATAAATTAGAAATTAAAAAAATGAATGTAGATAACACACTACACGCATAATATATTTTACTCTATACAACATTTTAATATCATAAAATATAAAAGATAGAAGATAACGCTCTTTTTAGTTGCTACAGTTATAAGGTATATATAAATACTTACCATAATCTAGATTTATTCTTCTCCTCAACCACTATACAATCATCCAATTCTTCTTCTTCTTCTTCTTCACTGTCACTGTCATTGTCTTGTTCTTTTTCCTCATCATCATCTGTTTCTCCTCCTGATTGTTCATCTGATGGGGATTTTTCATCGTCTGTAATGCTGAGTAATGGGGAATCCGCTTGTCCACCAGCTTTAGCCAACTTCATTCGGTCCACATGACAAGATTCTGATCTGGAATCTGATATTTGATTGAGAAAACTTCCATGGGGATGAGATTGAAATGCGTCCACATTAGGAAATTGTATGAAACATTCGTAGCAATACAGGTTCAAAAGTTTAACCTTGAAAGTCTCTAGCTTAACCTTCCCTTGTTTGGATATGGTGAACACTGAATGACAGTTCCAAATAGACAAAAATTTTTAAAGTTTATGCTTTATAATAATATAAAATAGATCAATAATAATTATACATCAATATAAAGTAAAGTAAAAGTGAGCATGTAAGTAAGTAAAAAACAGCAACATTTGTAGGATTTCAACTTTCAACTTACCATTTGTATACGCAGAATTTATTTTTAATGGCATTTTTAATTAATCTCAATAAATTCAACAGCTATTTAAAAAAAGCATAACTACAGTGAGTTTTTACTATGTAAACTGTAAACACACAGATGAAACAAACACAGTACAAAATTACACGTTTAAATATTTTGTGTCATTTTTAAGAATCTCACATTTTGTAATTTGTAATTTAAGGTTTTATTTATAGAGGCTTAACTGCTCATCCACAACTAAATTGTAAACGATTAAAAATAGCTAATTGTCAAGTTGATTAACTAAAATTTTGTACAAAATCTGTGTAGGTAAAAAAAATATGTGATATGTTTTCATGACTTTCAAATGTACAAGGATTTATGCATCTTCTTTCTGCTTTTCTCACGCTGTTGCACATGGATATTTCTTCTCACCCTTTTTCATCCATTTCAAATGTCATGTCAAATCGTTTTGAGACAAACGTGTAAACATTCTCACGTACAATAATAATATACCAAGACAAGATAATTATTTGCTTTGAGTTTTGAACACTGAACAATGCTTTTGATAATATTTCTATACTTTTTTAGTCAAGGGAAGAAAATTCCCAAAATTTTCATTAATAACTTCTTACCTGATGAAACAACGGAAATACCGTAATATAACTTGTGGTTCTTGGCTTAGGCTGCCATTTTAATTTTTGCAGTCTAACGTGTAACGTATTATTATGCAGTCTAATCTTAAGTTCTAATCTTTGCATTCGGAATTCAGACAATTCATAATATTTAAAAAATGCGTTCAAGCGTGTCAACTGAGGATGAACTGGTTATTTCGGGTATTTCTGGACGATTCCCGGAATCCAGTAATATTGAAGAATTGAGTTGGAATCTTTTCAATGGGGTTGATATGGTTACGGAAGATAATCGACGATGGACTGCAGGTCTTGCTGGATTGCCTCGACGTTTAGGAAAATTAAAAGAATTGGATAAATTTGATGCTCAATATTTTTCGGTACATCCAAGACAAGCTCAAGTAATGGATCCACAACTACGAATTCTCCTTGAAGTTACACACGAAGCTATAGTTGATGCTGGTACTTTTTTGCAGCTCATATAATATATATTTATTTACTTATTTTTTGTTGGGAAAAATGGCTTTTGATCTTTTTATTTTTTCCCCATAGGAATGAATCCAATGGAAATTCGTGGATCAAAAACTGGAGTTTTTATAGGAACTTCTTGTAGTGAATCTGAAATGGAATTTCTCCGTCAAAATTCCTATATGAAAGCTGAAAATATAAATAAATATACTGCTTTGGGCTGTCATCGAGCCATGTTTAGTAATCGTATTTCTTTTGCATTTGATTTCAAAGGACCAAGTTTTACAGTGGATACAGCTTGTTCCTCCTCCTTAGTTGCTATGGAACAAGCGGTTACAGCAATTAAATCCGGTCATTGTGATTCAGCCATTGTAGGAGGTGTACATATTTGTCTTGATCCAAAAATGTCACTTCAATATTACAACCTCAATATGCTATCAAAAGAGGGCAAATGTAAATCCTTTGATGCTAGTGCAAATGGATATGTACGGAGTGAAGCAGCTGTTGCCATTTTTATTCAACGAAAATCCTCAGCTCTTCGACTATATGCAAATATTGTGGCTGTGAAGACAAATGTAGATGGATTTAAAGCTCAAGGAGTTACTTTTCCTTCCGGTGAGATGCAGCAAGTTCTTCTTGAAGATATTTACAAGGAGTCTGGAATATCACCAAAAAATGTGTCTTACATTGAAGCTCATGGAACTGGAACTTTGGCTGGAGATCCGCAGGAACTGAATGCGATATCTGCTGTTTTGTGTAAAGATCGGAATGATACTGATCGCCGACTTCTTGTAGGATCCGTAAAATCAAATCTTGGACATACAGAGCCAGCTGCAGGTGATTTTTATCATTTGCGCCAATAATTTTCTCATAAATTTTTGACACTTTTTCCATATAAATATAAATTTTTTATTTAATAGGTCTTTGTGCCGTTGCAAAAATCTTATTGATCATGGAAAACGAAATCATACCTGGAAATCTTCATTTTAAGGAACCTAATCCAAATATTCCGGCATTAAGTGACGGTCGATTGAAAGTGGTGACTCAAAATACAAAATGGAGTGGAGAAATTATTGCTTGTAACTCATTTGGATTCGGAGGGGCAAATGTAAGTTTTTTAGTACTTGTTCAAGTTGAGTATTTTTTTCCACTGTTTTCTGCAAAATAATCTTGGTTTCGTTTTTTTAGGTTCATGTAATTTTGAAGGGTCCATCAAAAAGCCTATTGGAAAACCAAGAAAAATTTCAAATTCCACTGATAGTTCCATTTTCCGGGCGAACAGAAGAATCAATCACTTTTGCTTTCAAAAAACTCTCCAAAATTGATTCGGACAACCTTGTAAAATGGATGCCATTGTTACAAAATATAGCTCGCTTTAATAATCCTGGACATCCGTTTCGTGGCTTTTCTATTATTTCCCCAGAAGCACCAGCAGAATCGATGGTTCATCCAGAACTTTCTTCTATGAACGACGGTCAACTTGGAGGAGAGGCATCATCTGTATGGTTCATTTTTTCTGGGATGGGTAGTCAATGGGCTTGGCATGATATGATAAGAGAGCTCATGAACTTCAAAGTTATTGAAAATTCCTTGCAGAAATCCACCGACATCTTGAAAAAAGTTCAAGGACCTGATCTTTTCCAAATTTTACTGAATAAAAAAACTCCCCTCGACGGTACGGACAACAAACATACGGAGGTTTTGAACACTTTTGTCTCCATTGCTGCAATTCAAGTTGCCCTCGTTGATCTACTCAAATCAATCAATGTAATGCCCTCGGGAATTATCGGGCATTCAGTCGGAGAGCTTGTTGCTGCATATGCAGATTCTTGTTTTAGTAGTGAGGAGACAATTCTCGCGGCATGGGCCAGAGGGCGCGCCATCCTTGAATCAGCAAGAAATGATCCCCTTGCAAAGGAAAATGGTGGAAGTGGAGGTAAAATGGCTGCCGTGGGTTTAACTTGGAACGAAGCTCAAGCCCGATGTTCATCCGGAATTATTTTTCCAGCATGTCATAATGCTAAGGGGAGTGTTACAATTTCCGGCCCTGCTGAAGCAATATCAAAATTTGTGACGCAACTTGAAAATGAAGGAGTATTTGCCAAAGAAGTCAATTCTTTAGGAATGGCATTTCATAGTCCTTACATTTTTTATGTAGAACCAAAATTACGGAAATTACTGGAAAAAATTATCAAACATAAGGAAAAGGAAAACGGAAAGGACAGAGTTCGTTCAAGTCGTTGGATTAGTACATCCATTCCAGAATCAGAGTGGAAGTCGGAATTGGCAAAATACTCATCAGTTGACTACCATGTCAATAATCTCTTGTCTCCAGTAAGATTCCAGGAAGCTCTAGCACACATTCCAAGTAGTAAAAATACGATAGTGGTTGAAATAGGTCCACATTGTCTTCTACAATCCCTATTGAAACGTGAGCTCCCGCTAGCGAAGCATATTTCACTTGTAAATAAAAATTCTGGGTCTGGAACAACTCAAGGTCACATCCATTTTTTATTGAAGGCTCTTGGAGAAATGTTTAATGCTGGATTAAATCTAGAGTTCAAGAATTTGTATCCTCCAGTGGAATTTCCAGTGAATGTTCCAGGCTCTCTCAGTTCACTTGTACAGTGGGATCATTCTCAATCATGGACTGTGGCAAAATGCTCAATGCAGGTCAGTATAAAATATCAAATTTATATGAAATTTTTTGACATTTCTTTCATTTTTTCTGAATTCTGAACAAATAATAATGATTATATTTTTGTCCATTCTAAATTCTAAATTGTTGTAGGTAAATGATGATAAATTTTTGGAAAATCCCAATCCAAATACAGTAAATGCTGGAGAAATAGTAATGGAGATTTCCTTAGAAAGAGAAGAGGATAAATTCTACAGAGGACATGTCATAGATGATCGCCTTATTTTCCCAGCTACTGGTTACATTTGTCTCGTATGGAAGGCCTTCGCTCGTATACTCAACAAAGATTTTCAGGAGTTACTCATTGTTTTAGAAAATTTTAAAATTTTTAGAGCTACAATTATTCCAGAACCAGAAGAAGAAAATGATATTCCAGTTAAATTTATCATCAGTATTTTTAGAGGTACAGGAGATTTTCAAATTGTAGAAAAACAAGTTGTGATTGCCTCTGGGAAAATTCGGGAATTCACTCAACAGGAAATCAACCATCCCAGTCAATACACGGGCGAACAATTTTCACAGCTTTCACAAGGAAATTTGAACGACAGCGTGAATGAAAATGAAGTCCTGGACAGAGATGGCGTCTATAAGGAATTAAGACTTCGTGGCTATGGTTACTCTGGAGAATTTATGGGCATTCAAAAGATGGGGATGAACGGACAGTGGTCATTAATTGAGTGGATGAATAATTGGGTTAGTTATTTAGACACCTTCCTCCACTTTACACTCTTGACTAATCCAACGAGAAATCTTTATGTCCCTACTCATTTGGATAGAGCCATCATAAATCCTCACTCATTTCTCCAATACATTCAAGAACAACAACAACAACAACAGCATGAAAACAAATCATCTTCCGTCCCTGTGTTTTATGACAGTCAAACTCGGATAGTCTCTTGCCCTGGAGTTCAATTTCAACGGTTGGATTTGGGATTGGTCACGAGGAAAAAGCCAATGAAACGGGTCAAAGATTCTGCCTCTCTCATTCTTGAACAGTACACATTTGTTCCATATTTTGATTTCGATAACAGAAAACAAGATTCGAAATTTGATGATGAGATTTGTCTCGGAATATGCCTGGACATTGTACTGGAAAATATGGAAGTGGGAAATCCACTTTTAAAAATAATTGAAATCCTTTTAAATTCTGAGGACATTTGTAAATCTGTGGCGACAAGGGCCAAAAAAATTGTACTGGGTCGACCTTCCGCCTACTGTGACGCAACCGTGATTTCCAATGGATTGGATATGAACAGTGAAAATAACAGTGAAAATAGCGTGTCATTGTCCAAAGACTTGGAAGCGGATGATATTCAGATGATTAAAATTCCCATCTCCATGCTCAGTGATAAAAACTCCCAAGTAGAAAAATTGAAAGGAATAATGACAGAAAAATCAGTGGATTTAATCATCACTCATAATTTTGAATCAATAGAGCAGATGAGTGAATCCATTAAGAATAAAACCTTTATTTTACTTTGTAGTCAAGAAGAAATAAGTGTCAAATTAATTGGAGATACAAATCAATTCGAAATCGGATTCCGATTCGGACTTCAACTAATTGCTCATAAAATATCAAAAAATCTACATTTTTACTTGTACAGAAAAATGATGGATCATCATCCTCAAACTTTTCCAATTACTTCAATCCAAATAGACCTCATACCAAAAGAATTGTCTCCTTCTCACCCTTTTGATTATAATTACAACTGGATCGAGGAGCTGAAAATCGTCATGGAGAATCACTCGCAGAAGAAAGAGGAGAAAAAAGATTCCCGTATCTTGTTGATTTCCAAGGAAACGGCTGATTATCCAAGTGGACTGATTGGTCTTATCAACTGTCTTCGGAAAGAACCTGGAGGAAATATCATTCGCTCAATTTTAATCCTGGAACCGAGTGAAAACCTGAATGTGGAATCCCAAATCCAAATGCAGGTTTCTCTAGATTTAGTAATGAATGTGCATCAAAATGGACAGTGGGGATCATATCGACATTTGTCACTTTTTCAACAAGATGAACCAACCAAAAGATCCGTTAGTCATGCGTTTCTAAATTTTACAACTCGTGGGGACTTTTCCAGTGCGCAGTGGATTGAGTCACCATTGAAATATCAAAATCAAAATAGTGATTCAATTAATACACTGGCTCGAGAATCTGGAACTGTACGTGAAACTGAAGCTGAATTTGAATTGTGTACCATCAACTTTGCACCCATAAACTTTGAGGATGTTGCTCTCGTTTCTGGTCAAATTCCACTGGATTCTGTTTTCACACCAAATCAAAAGAATGGAACAAATATTCACAACTTACAGTACAGCATTCTTGGACGGGAATTTTCGGGTAGAGATTCATCTGGAAACAGAGTGATGGGTCTTCTTCCTCATCTCGGCGGCCTTGCAACTTCCGTTTTAGCCTCTCCCGATCTTTTGTGGAATTGTCCAGCTGATTGGACTTTGGAAATGGCAGCGACCATACCTTTTCCCTACTCCATCGCATTCTACGCTTTGAACATGAGAGGACAGATTAAAACCGGAGGGTCTATTTTGATTTGTATTGAGAATTTCCCCGCCTTAAAATTTGCAGCAATTTCAATCGCCCTCAGTTTAAACTGTACTGTATTTATAACGACTGGATCTGAATCGGAATCCGAATCTGGATCTAAATCTGAAACCGAAGAGGAGCAGAATTTTCTCCAGTCAAAATTTCCAAGGTTATCTCAATCTTCTTTTCTAGATAAAACGGTAGTGGAAAGTTTTATTTTACAGGAGACAAAAGGCAATGGTGTGGATATTCTTCTTTTCTTTCAAACGGAAACCAATGGAAACAGAAACGGAAATTCCAATGAAAATGTCAATGAAAATGACCTGGTGGAACAATGTTTAAGAAGTCTGTCACCTCGAGGACAGTTTTTAGAAATCATCAGTACAGCATCTTTGGATTTTGAAATTCAAAAGTCACTACCAATCCATCTAAAAAATATAACACATTGCAGAATCCAGCTCGCCTCTCTATTTTACCCAGAGCGAGAACGACGTCAGATTCATAAGTTGATTAACGATGGAATTCAATCCGGAGTTGTGATGCCTCTGCCTTGGACAAAATACACTGCGGATAATAAAACAGAGATTGGAGAAGCATTCAAAAATGAGCAGAACTCAAAGTCAAAAATGAAAATTGAAAGAACGCTTCTACAGATCAAAGAAGAAGAAAATCAAGCAGAGAAAAAGATAAAAGCAATCCCACGAACCTATTTCCACCCTAAGAAATGCTACATAATAATTGGTGGTCTGGGTGGGATTGGCTTGGAGCTCTGTGGATTTTTAATAGATCGGGGTGCTCGTCATATTGCCCTGGTTTCTCGCTCCGGCGTCCATAGTGGATTCCAAAAATATTGCATTCAAAAATGGACGAATCGTGGGATTTCCATAACTACTCCCATTTTGAAAGATGTGGATTTTACCATCCATGGTACTTTGTCCTTTCTGAGGAGAACTGTGAATAGTTTCAGTGGTTGTTCTATTGCTATCGGTATTGGGGGCATATTTAATTTGGCGATGGTACTGGAAGATGGACTCATGTACAGTCAAACACCTGAGAGATTCCAGCTCGTCTCTAGACCCAAAGTGAATATAACTATTGCTCTGGATAAGGCTCTTAGGATTTTAGACGAGGAAAATAATATAGTTTCCGCTCTGGATCATTTTGTCATCTTCTCCAGTGTTTCCAGTGGTCATGGAGCAGCTGGTTTGACCAATTATGCCTGGGCTAACTCCGTTACAGAACGGATTTGTGAACAGAGACGAGCTGATGGACTTGCAGCACTGGCGGTTCAATTTGGCCCTGTCGGTGATGTTGGACGACTTCAAGATGAAATGAAATTGGGTCATGAGGCGATCGTTGGTGGAACTTTGACTCAAAGAATTAGTTCTGTCCTCGACACACTGGATATTTTCATGGAAGAATCAATGAGAAATAAAGATTCTTCACCCATCGTCGCCTCATCTGTCATTCCATCCAAAAAGCCCAAATCCAAGTCCAGAGAAGAGGATGGAAAATCCAATTCCAAATCCAGTGCTCAAATCAAACTGAGTCTCCTGGAGAAATTTGCTAATATTTTAGGACTTTCCTACCAAGAAATGAAGAAAGCAAATCCTGGAAAGAAATTAGTTGAAGTCGGATTGGATTCTCTCATGGGTCTGGAGATAAAACAATTGGTGGAACAAACTACAGGGCTTGTTCTACGGCCAGTTCAGATGCTCCAACTCACTTTTGGCCAACTTCAGGAAATGGACAAGAGCACTGGAGAAACAACTTCAAATAAAAAAGAACCAAAACCAAAACCAGAATCAGAATCAGAATCAGTTCAAGATCAAAATCCTTCACAAGACTTTGAATACTGCGAAAATAAAAGTGATAAAAAAGCAGAGACAACAAGCTCAAAATTAATGCCCATTTCATCAAATGCAACTAAATTACTTGACATGAAAGAACAAGAAAAAGACGCCTTTTCCAGCGAGGAAGAAAAAATTCAATTATCAACTCCTCAGCAACAAAAAGGACATCAACAGTTCAAATCCTGCCCACAAAAAATTAATTTCTCCAGAACCGTGACCAGGACCAGAGCCAGAAAAATCCTGTTCATTCTCTTCTATTTCCTTACAATTTTTTCGCTTGGAATCCTCACATTTTTTGCCATATTTTCAAAAATTCTTTGGAAATGGTATCAAACATACATGAATCTTTTCACCAGCGGAGGATCTTCTTCTCATACTCATACTCGTGTAAAATTGATGAATCGTCCCTACGATCAATATTTTGCCCATTCCTCTCGACCTGCAAACATGCTGTTCATTTTAAAACTTGCTGGGATTCTAGACCGCTCACACATGATAAAAATATTGAATGATCGAGTGATAAATTGGGAGACTAACTTTTCTAATGTTTCATCCACTTTAACAAAAGAGAGAGAAAAAAACAAAAATCATCAGAATTTGAATTTGTACAAACCTTATGATTCCCTTCGCTGGAGAATTCAAAAAGGATTTCTTTTCTACTCGTGGGTATTGGATGTGGATTTTAATGTGGAAAATCATGTAATTTTTGAAGAATTACATTTGACGTCTGACGTCGATTTGGATGAAGAGAGCAAAAGGGTTGCAGAGTATTACCATGGGAAGAAATGGGATAATGATGATGGGAAATTAAAACCCCAGTGGGAAATTAAGATACTAGGGCAAAAAGAGAGTCAAGAATTTCTCATGGTTTTTGCTGCGCATCATTCTTACGGTGATGCCATGTCCGTGTTAAACATGTTCAAACATGCACTTGCAGATCCAAATCCAAATCAAAATGCAGACCAGCATAAAAAAATTCCAGTTTCGCTTCTTAATGAGATTGAGCTCAAAAAAGGAGAGGAAAAAGGAAAACTATTCCGAGTTTTTCAAAGCACCCATAATTTTCTCCAGGAACTCCAGGAAGGGCATCAAAGTCTTGTGGACTTTTCCAACGTTTGGCTCGACTATCTTCAGTGCAAAGACAGTGACTGCTCACTGCCGAGAACCCCCAAGAACCTTAGTACATTTTGTGGTTTTACAAAATTAAGTTTGGCCAAATTCAAATCGATACGAAGTAAAACAACTGGATTTCGTATTCCCATGACGACGGTTGTCCTCTACATTTTGTCCAGAGTTTATGAGCGTCTCTACAGGCAAACTGGGAATGGTGAAAAGATGCCCAAAAAATTATTATTGGCACTAGCCTATGCCATTTTTCCAGAAGGAAAGGATGAAAAAGTGAAACTGGGGATGGCTAATAATGTAGTTCATGCTCAAGTTGGACTCGACCTTGACCTCGGAACTGAAATGGAATCTCAAAACCCGGATATTAATACACAAGAAAACCTCACTCTTCTCCAGAACAAGTTAGAAAGAGCAACTCGACCACATCTGTTGAAAGTTGCCTGGTGGATATTTTCCCAAGGATTTTCTTCTCTAGCAGCACCCCTGATGACCCTTTTTGCCAGAGTTATGCCCAGTCCATCAATTCTGTACACAAATGTCCCTATAAATATCAATATTTCAACTAGATCGCGGACTAATAGCCGAGCAATCGGAGCAGCTTCGACTTATTTTGGAGGGTATAAAATTCTGGATTTTTATGGATATTCAGCCATTGTTAATCGAAGCCATGCAACTGTTGCAACATGTGTCGACTCGACAAATAACAAAGTCACTCTCTCCATGGTTGTGGATCAAAGTGCTGTGCAGATTTGTCCAGACTTTTTGGAACAGTTTTTTTCCTTGTTTCATGAGGAGTTGGACCGTTTAGTTGAAAAAAGTAGTGAATAATATTTTTTATTTTTTATTCAATTTTTACATGTTTTATTTTAGTTCATCTAAATCTTATATTGTGATTATTTTGATTACTGATTGTGCATCAAAAGTATCTAACGTTGTTTAACTGCTATTAGTTTCATAATTTATATTTAAATAATAGAATAATATAATTTTTGGAAGGTGTTGTATGTATTTTCATACATAATATTATTATTTGTATTTGTATTTGATTACTTGTAGTTTGTAGTTTGCAGTATAGAATAAAAAGTAGTTTCATGCATAAAACATGCATGACGTCAAGAATATTAGGATGATTGGACGTTCCATATTCCATATGTGAATGAGGAAAACTGAGTAAATATTCATTACTACTTTTTATGCATGAACCATGAGCATTCAACATTGAATATGAAGAGAATTTTATTCCATAATATGTGGTAGTTATTTCATAATGCATGAAACAACTGTTATAAATATGTGTGTGATATTCAGAAAAAAAGGAAAAGTTCCAGTGCCCATCCTTTTTATATTTTATATGTCTCGATTCTCGAGTCACGTTGCGAGTCACGAGCCATGAGTCTCTAGAAAATGAATTTTGGGAGTAAATTCATTCAAACAGTTTCTTTGACTGGACTTGAAACAAATGAAATCAAAAATGAGACTCTCACTCCGTCGGTCTGACTCAATTTAAACTTCAAACCATGAACCATGAGACATGAGACGTTGAGGAGTCAAAAATTGACATTGATGCATATTTTGTGCATTTTATGACACGTGAACATTAAACATGTGAATGAATGGAAAAAAAGTTCATGATCCATTTAAAAAATCAAGCGGAGGCAAGATTCTGCTAGGGCAGCTGTTATTTTCATTTTTCATTCAATGTTTCAATGTTCTAGGTTCTAGGATTTTGGCGACACAACACATTTAATCCATAACAGTGTTCAACATATTATATTACATCATGCCTGTTTCAGTATTGGTCACAGAGAATTGCGAAATTAAACATGAGGAATAGATGTGTAGATATGCAGTTGACAGTTGAACAGGATATTACGTTTTTTGTTTTGAGTTTTGAATCATGGTAAATGGTAAATGAAGGGAGACAATTAAAACAAGCAAGCGCAAGAGAAAGATACATGTATAATGTATAGCAAAAACGAGCAGGAAACGGAGGAGGAAAAGTCAAACAAATGAAAAGCATAAATGAACGTCCTCATTAATTATTAATCGCTAATATAATTAAATACACGTATACGTAATACACAGTTTTGCTGTCATATCACAATTATTATCATCCACAGTTCCTCTTCGTTTGAGGTTCTAGTCGTTCTAGAACACACAACAAATCTGATACTCATCATTTTTTCACAGCTGGCAACTCAATTCAAACACGAGTATCTTGATGAATATGCTTGACACAGGACAGAGTGCAGATTGCAGATCAGCGACATTTATATTTAATCTCATTCAACATGACAGACGCATATCTATTACAAATGACAAAACATACTAAACATGCTAAACGATTCAACTACAAGTCACACGCTACACGATACACGACGCAAGCACTTTTTACTTTTGCATTCAATATTCAATCCACTCGGCTCTCAGCTCATTCTATTTTCAGTGCAGAATGCACGGCTACTTTTTTATATTATATTGTATAATATAAAAGTATGATTGATTAAAAACTACCTAGATGTATCAAGGTATTTGCGACAGAAAAATGTCGTATAAAATGTACAATGTAAAAGATCTTTTATTTTATTCTACGTACAAAATCAAACGTTCAAGATTCAAAAGCAATGGAAGAAAATGATAACTACAACTAAATCCAATGTACCTTGCAAAATGGATTAATCCTGTACAGTACACACGGAAAATGAGAAAAAGATGAAGAGGAGTGTGATGCAATTTTTGCGCTAAAAGTAATGTGATTGATAATTGATAATTTCCTGATGAGGTTACAAAAGTACGCATCATTTTTATTCATTTAATTTAAATATTCCAATCCGACTTTGCTGATTTAGCAGAAATGCGGTGGCTGAGCAGGAAAATTAGAGAATAAATAATTGGCATGTATTCATGTGTTCAATCTTGTTCTTATTTTCCCATAGATAATAATTATTCTCTAGGATTAAAGAGGAACAGTAAATCAGTCAAAAAGTGCAAAAAGTACTGTATATTTTATGCATTTAATCTGGAATCAAGAGAACGAGGAGGAAAAACTCAAGTTTATAGATGATAAAAAGTAAACTTGAGATATTTTTTGTCGCATGTTTTATGTACAATGTTATACAAAGAGATCCGGATGCATTGAGTATGGAGTAGATGAAAATGGATTTAGTTTAGTCAGGGAAAATCATGAGTGCAAAATTGATAATGTATGAAGAATGAAGAGTGAAGATTGTAGAGACAAGAGACAAAAGAAGTTCAAATGGGACTACCAATTAAACATTAAAAGTCAATAGTCAATACATAATAATTTAGATTGATAATAATTATTGAGATGACCAAAGAAAATCATTAACATGTTCTTAGAGTACATATAATTATCAGTATGATGGATTTAGTGCGGATTAATCAAAATGCAAGGGTTTGAATACATGGATAAAAAGAGGAAAATGATTAAGAAATATGAAAATCATATAAAAAGGCAGTTTGAGACTTAAACATTATCCATTAATCCACTACCAGTACTCAGGTCGTGGTAAACTAACTAGTCTTCCAATTTTTTATTCTTTTGTTTTTTGGAAAAAAAAATTCACCATGAGAGTCTTCCTCGCCATCTTCATCTGCCTCCGTAAGAAATATAAACTTTTATAAACTTTTTGAGCATTCTTTATTTCGGTTTTTGGTTTTCGTTCTCGTTCTGGTTTTGATCATGATGTGTTGTTTTATTTGTATTTTTTGAGATTGTATGTTCTAATTATTATTGTTATTTTTTCTTGTTCTGTTTTATAGTCGGAGCTTCCACCGCTTTCGCTGGTGTCTTCAACTGGAAATCCGGATCCAACTCTGTTGAGGAACAACGCAGACAATATGGACGTCATCAAGGAGGTCTCGACATCTCTGCTGAGAAACAAAAGGTTGAACACCTTTTGAACTCTGCCAAAAACTTTTTGGAAGATAAGCTCAGTGGCGAATTCGATTCCAAGAGACGCAGCTCTGAATCCTCCGAGGAATTCTTCAAGAAGCAACAACAAAAGAAACACCAACAACAACGCTCCTCTTCCGAATCCGATGAATTCTGGGGAAAGCACTTGAAAACCCAACAAACCCAACAACAAAAGCAACAAAAGGCCCAACAACAACAAAAGAAACAACAACAACAACAAAAGAAACAACAACTTCAACAAAAGAGACAACAACAATCCTCCTCTTCCGAATCTGATGAATTCTGGGGACAACAAAAGCAACAAAAGAAACAACAACATCAACAAAAGCAACAAAAACAACAACAACAACAACAATACCAACAACAACCCCAACAAAAGCAACAACGTTCTCAATGGAGCTCTGAGCAAAGCCAAGAGAACTACGGAAAGGGACACATGACCTGGTTCGCCCGTCTTTTCGGACTCCACACCAGCTCCGAATCCGTTGAATCTGTCTCCTCCGAATCCCAAGAATACAAACAACGTCACCAAAACAAGAACCATCACCAACAACAACAACAACAACAACAAAAGCAACAACAATATCAACAAAAGACCCAACAATATCAACAAAAGACCCAACAACAACAACAAAAGCAACAACAACAACCCCAACAACAACAACAACAATATCAACAACAACAACAATCTCAACGCAACCCAATCGTCCACCACCAAAAGGTCTTGAAAAACCAACAAAACCTCAATGAGGTCTGCATCACCGTTCAACCCGTCCCAATGTGCGCCCAAGGTCATGCCGTCCAAAAGGCCCGCCAAGAATCCGTCCCAGCCATCTGCCAAAGCAAAGGAGTAAGCAAACATTCATATTTTTGTTAAATAATTTTCTCTTCAATATAGCTTCTATGACAAATTTTCCATAAAAAGTATCAATATGATCAATATGATAATTATTACGACTATTAGTGATTGAAATGCAAAAGTATCTTTAAATAACTGTGTATATTTTTCTATTTACAGTCTTTCTATGCCACCTACAAGCAAAACGTTGCCGCCCTCCAAAAGAAAATCAACCAAGGAGAAGAAATTGCCCGTCCCCAAGGAGACCAAACCCGCAAAGTCGTCCGCGTTGCCCTTGCTGAACAATGCTCTCAACAATACAACAAGTTCCAATCTTCCTCCTCCAGCTCTGAAGAGCAAAAGCAACAAAAGAAGCAACAAAAGAAGCAACAAAAGAAATCCAAGTCTGGATCCTCTTCTTCCTCCTCCGAGGAACAACGCAGAAAGCACAAGCAACAACAAAAGCAACAACAAGCCAGTAAGCGAGTTTAACTTGTCTAGATTTTTTTAATCAGGCAGTTAAGAATAGCCTTTCGGATTTCCGATGGTTCCCACTTATCCTCATTGTACTTTTACACGTAGTTTATGTACTTAATACTTTTATTTATTTCCAATCATTTCAAACCATTATATCATTCGTGCAAAATTTAAATTATTACTTATGATTTATGATGTATCAATTACATTACACAAATTCATTATTTTACCACGCCAAAAATTATTTATTTATTTATTTACCTATTTATTTTCCTTTATAATGAATTCCCTTCCAAATTCCAAATTGTCAACTTTGTTTTCAAATTTATTCCAATTTCGTATTCGACGACTTGTCTGAATTTTGAATTTTGAATAAATTCAATGTTATATTTTATTTCATGCAATATCTAAAATTTTAGTAGTTGAATTTTCTTTTTCATGTGTGTACAATGTACGGTACATGATTTAGAAATCTTTAGCCTCACTTCAAAGTTCAAAGTCGTGAGTCGATAATCATCTTATTTCCATCATAATTTATTGATTCATTTACTTGTTGGTAAAAAAACTTTAGCTTTATCTACTTAAATCTGCTAGGACTGTATTTTGTCTTGTCATTTGTTGTTTTTCGAGGATAGAGAATAGAGAATTCAATTGGATGAAATTGTCACACAAATTATCTACCTACATAATATGATATAGCATACACATTAGGTATGCTCACAATTACCTGCGCAAGCCATGGTTTAGTTCAATTCTACTGTATTAACGTGTTGGTGTACTTTTCATTGAAAATTTTGTACACTGACTCAGGTTTAAAATCCTTCTGTTTATCTTAAAAAAATTCAGTTTTAACTGGAAATTGTTTTTCTCACCTCTCATCACTCATCATCATCATTCTTTCCCCATTTCCCTTGAACTGGATTGGGATTTTGCATTATCGACTACCTGCTTAAAGTCTAAATTCTAAAATGTACAGTACAAACACGAATGCACTAATGACATAAACATACAACAAAAAATGTCCATGAAGTTGTGAAATAACAGTAAACATGAACACGACTCAAATTCAATTATTGATGATGATTGACGAACTTAAGTAAATAGTAAATACCATATGACGAATGACGAAAGCCAAGATCAAAGTGCCAAGTACACATTACACATGCTAAGCAAACAAATGTATTTTTACCGACGAGTATTAAAGTAAACAGAGAGCAGAGACAGAGACAGAGACAGAAAAGAGGATTTAGGTTAGTGGAATTGGGATTTTTCTTTCATTCTTCTGTGACTCAGTTGTGATCTGAGTCCGGAGATGGTACTAGACGAAAAGCGTCCTTTCCTGTCATTTGGTTGGATTCTATTTGAGAACAGTGAGGAGCTTTGAGTGGTGTACTTTTTCCCTATGGAAAGTTAAGAAATATGATGAGTCTTTGACGTAGCTATTCATTCACTATCGCATGTCTCTCCCTCCTTTCCACTTCTCACTCACATGAAATGCATTCTGAATTCTACATTCTAATATGTAGTTGTTTGGAATTTAAAAATTAAACATTGGTAGATTTTTGCCCTTGATGTTGATGTTGAATGATGTTGAATGTTGATGCTTCATTTCCTTCGAAAACTGTCCACGGTTCATTTTGTATTCTGTGTTCTCTGTCCTGTGAGCAAATTTTCCGCTCCTTTCCTGCTTGCTATTGAAATCCAATCAGTATTATTTTTCATGTTTCATATTTCATACTCATAAACATCTGCATGTAGACAGTTGAATTATTTACTTTTATTCTCTTAATTCGCACGCATATAGTTTTTCACTCTTGAAGTTGAATGTTAAATTATCTACTTCCAACGCTTCAAATTTCAAGTTTCAAGTTACAAGTTGTATACACGTGTATAGATAATAGATAACGCTATGACTTTGACAAAATTGATAACGAAAATGCAAAGTAGTGCAAATTTCAATTTCAATTTTCACTACTATGATTTATAATTTAGGATGCCATAAAATGTATTTGACATTGGACGCTGGATGATGTAGTGTAAATTTTACATTCTAAATTGTACATTGTACATGTTCTGTATAATATTTTGCTTCGTTGTGTATTACGTCTCTAAATTTGAGCAATTTTACTAGCGTGTAGACTGTAGACTGTAGATTGGAGACTGGAGACGTAAAACTGGAGCTGCTCAATATACACACACGAATGGCATTACAAAAATTTTATCTCTGGTCATAATTAAATTAATATGGAATGGATGAATCAAGAATCAAATTGAATTCAAATTGTTCCTTTTGTAATGTTTGATCATGTTCATGTTTAAAGTTTGAAGTGATTTCATTAGGGGTACACCCGATGAAATGTAAAAACCATTGTAAACGTAAATGTAAGCTTACATAGATTTTTACATTTCATCGGGTGTACCCCTATTTTTAATGGAAAATTGGATTGACCTTTCGCAACATGCAAATTTTTTACAATGTGTCTGCATCTATTTACTTGAACTTTGAATTTTGAGTGACTAAGCATTAAAGTTGAAAACAAAATAAGTTATGAGCGTGTGTGTGGTTGAGGTCCAGCTAGTACACAAAGTACAGTTTATATTG
>JAQGBH010002725.1:0-22929 GCA_034698265.1 Sminthurinus aureus
AGAAATTTTCAAGTTTAAAATTCCGGTGACCGACCTATAAATATATATAGGTATGATGAAGAGCTAATGATATTATGAAATGAAAAATATATACATTCTATATCTATAATGTATATATTAGCAGTTAGCATACTTCAACAATTATTACCAGCGACTAATATATAAATTATAATTTATAATGTTAATAATATAGTACTCAAATTCGAATTCAAGCTCAAAAATCCAAAATCCAAACTCACACATAATATATAGGAGCAAATAACACATTTGGAAAAATGGGTTCAATAGCATACCAAGTACAATAATAAGGCTATTAGACAGGATGTATATTTGGGGGGAAAATGAAGGCAAGCGAGCGAGCGAGTGAGTGAGAAAGAGTGAAAAAAAGGGTTTTGTAACAATGGAGAAGAGAGTATTAAACTATATAATATCCATTTTCAAGGTGCATGGACATTGAACACTGAGAGCAAGAGAGAGAGAGAGAGGGTAGTTCAAGTATGTGTGTGTGTTTGTCTACTACGTACATACGCAGAACCATCAAATAGATCTATATATGAAAAACACAGGTGAAGAAACTCAGAAAGGGGAAGGAACTGACGGATGGTAGTGGTGGTGATGATGATTCTCTTCCATTTCAGTGTGTATTTAAGCGAATAGTGAATAATATAATATGTACACACATGGAATAAGAGAGGTAGAATTGTTTCATGTATGTATAATGTCTGAAGTTTAAACGCAGGTAGAATGATGAGCCACGCTCATGTACAATGTACATACACAGATATAAAATATACACATGTACATGTACACATACAGAGAGAGAGAGAGGGAGAGAGAGGATAGAAGACGTTGAAAGAGAGTGAGAATCCTCCCGCGGAAGTTTTGTTATTATTATAAATAATGTCCCTGGAAAAAAGCTGGCTCTCCCCCCACGTCGTCTTTCGTTTGAAACAACTTGGTTCGTTCGTTTGTTCGCTCGTCCGTTCGGCTCTTGGCTTAGCTCACTCACTCACTCACTCACTCAAACACTCACGATATACGTATGTTGAATGAATGTGAAGGTTATGCAAGGGGTAAACGTCCTCACAAGGTTAACAGACCCCAGCCATTGAATGCCAGCCATACTCATGGATGACTTTCACTCTCCTCCAGAGCTCCAATCAGTTCACAACCTCATTCTATCTCCTCGCTCACTCTCGCAGTGTGTTCCATTTATCCAAATAGGACACTCGTTATTCCTCTTCTTGGATTGCACATTACATTTTTTTAAAAAGTTTAAAACATTTACATCAACATAATAAATCAGTAATTGTAGACAGAGACAAAGACAACAAGTCAAAGTGGTTGGATCACTAATTTTGTTGAAATTTATTCTACTCAGTGTGTCTACAACTAGCTGGAGAACAGATACTTTAGTTATCAGTTAACAAAGGAGATTTGAATATATTTCTATATATATTTATTTATTCCATTCCTCATTTATACATCTCCATGTTCTTCCAAGAGCAACTATAAACAAGCTACAAGCTACAACTAAAAGTTTTATTTTCCATTTGTATTTTCTACTATGAAAAGACAAACCGTCATTATTACTAGTTATTATTCTAATAATACGAATAGTGAAGGATTAACATTATTCCATATTCCATCCATGAGAGATCAGTTTGTGTGAGATTTTTATACGCCGACTTTTGGATTCTGAGATTCTCATCCGACTTTTTGTTCTGGATTCAATGATACAAGTTTTTGTAGTTCTAATACAAATTGTGTGAATAAATAGTTAAGATTCAAAAGTGACATTTGTACTATTAAATATAATAGTACATTAGTTTTTGGTTAATAATAATATCATTATCATCATCGTCAAAAGGAAATTTTGAAAAAACGTACAAAAATGTTGGTAGAAATGAATTACACGTATTCACATCAACATTCTCCACCACCGGTGCCTACTTCTACAGTCTCAGATTATGCCTTGGCACATTCTGCAGACATGCAAATTGGTTAGCACATTCATTTATATTATTATATTTTATATCACTGTACATTGTACATTATATAATCCTCTCATCTTAAATCCACTCATTCCACTGTGGTAAAGAACGAAAGTAGACAGAGCGTATATTATAGGAAAGAGACGGAAAAAAGGAAAAGGTTTCTTCTTCTTCTACGTCTTACTCTTGAATCTTGCTACATCTTGTTCCTAACAAACAAAAATGATATGCATACGGATCTCATGCATGCACAAAGCACACTACAAACTACATGTACAGACACATAAAAATTTTTAATGCGGTAATATTATTTGCATCATGCAATAATATTATACAGCATGTACAACAATTGTAGTTCACAGTGTGCAGTATGTATAATGTACATACGCTGTGCTTGATGTCTGAGTATACATACACTTGATTCTACCTTCACTTTTAACAAAGTTCATTCTTCTGTTACATCCTCAAATTTTTCCATTGATAACAAATAACAAGGCATACTGAAATATAGTATAATATAATAATGATGATACTGTTGTTGTTTCCTATCCTGTTGAGACATCAACTAATACATGTGCAATATCCTACTGGAAAATAATAATATTTTATTTAATATTTTTTGTTTCTTTTTATTCTTACAGAGTTTGATGGAACAACCGTATTATGCCGAGTATGCGGTGACAAAGCCAGTGGATTTCACTATGGGGTACATTCGTGCGAAGGATGCAAGGTCCGTCTACTTATATCAACTTATTATTATTATTATTAGTAATATTCATTCATTTATTATTTGAATTTTTGCTATCTCAATATTTTTTAGTTTTCATAGTAAAAAAAAATAATACAGATTTTTAGGTCATACATTTTAAGTCATATTAGCTATTTTAATGGAGAATACATGATAATATTAGTACGTATAGTTGGATAAATATTCTGTATTCATATTCATATTCGTATTTATATTCGTATTCGGATTCTCTACATTATACACATTTTACATGGGATAAATCCAAGAGATAGATACGTTTTTAGTTAGTTGGATAGACTATGAAAAGCTCTCCATCCTATGCTGAAAAAGACTGATGAAGGTCAGTAGCTCCTTTTCAGCCGTTCAAGGCTAAATATGTACGCGAGCGCGTCTCTATATAGCTTTCGTGCACATCCATCCATCCAAGCAGGCAGGCAAACAAGCAACAGCACAAGTCTGAGCCAAACTTATAATAGATGTACTATACATGTGTATAGCCAGCAGTCAAAGCTCCCCCTCTCTCTGTCTATCTAGCTATGTATAGCATCCAGACTGCTGTTCATATCTTGTTCTCTCAAAATATTATATGTATATTTCATCCTTCTGACTATGCATATGGATAAGTACATAAAGTAGTTTTTATGCCTATTACATCTAAATATACATGGAACTTGTGTTCGTAAATTCATCTGGAAAACTCAAAGTATGTATAGTGTATACATACATAGATTATATCACGATAATGCCATTATCATTACCATTCCCATTTACAATACACAGTATACTTATATACATATACATAGACACATAGACAGCACACAAGTCTAGCCTTCTGTAATAACACATTATTATTATTACATTGCATGTTCTCTCGTCTTGCATGCTACACCAATCCAATGTTCCAATGTATGTACTAGTATGTACATAATTTGCAAAGTTTTTTTTTCTGGTGGTGTGGTTACCAGTGCAAAAAAAGCAGTATAGCATATTGAGAATTGAGACTAGTGACTAGTACCTATTTGCCTAGTGGGTAATGCCTGCTGGCGATGGGAGAGAGAGACTGAGGCGCTGGGCAATTTCATATACATTAAACTCTCACTCACATTGCAAAATTGCTGACAGACAGAAATGTACAAAGGATCTTATACTTTTACACCGTCGTACATAATGAACAGAGTGTAACAAACTCCTGTAACTTCCAAACACACTCACTCACTCTTCACTGCTTTCCATTAAAATCCACAATAGAAACTATTTTTTTTGTACGTGTACATCTTGTGCTGTACTAGCTATGCTATCCGATGCGCTTTGTATTTTCAATGTGAATGAATTCTCTGTTGAGTTCGTTCAATGATCTCTTTCGCAGTACATAATAGGATGAAATACATGCCTAATGTCTACATGTACGCGTATTATGTATTGAGTGTTGAGTACTACGCATTAGAAAATGCATCAGTGGAAGAGAGCAACGGAAGTAGGAGCAGCAGGTTGGCTTAAACTTGAATTTCCCCATAGGTAATAAAAAACATGATATAGAGAGCAAAACCAAAAATATATATATTACATGATCAAGATTATATCTATTATCAGTAATCTGTAATCTGAAATCTATATTTTCTATTTCATCTTCATCATTATCCTCATTCCTTACTTTTGAAACAACAAAATTATACAGAGCATCCTAGACTCTCTTTGCATAATAATCCAAAGGAAAATTAAAAGTGCAATAATTACTTCATAATTTATCAGCACACACCAAAATATTCCTGTTCTAGCTCGTAGATCAAGTTAAAGTATTTGTGTAAATAGTAAACACGGCAAAAAAAACCAAAGGAAATAGTTTGAAAATATTATACAAAATAATTTAAAAAGATTATATAAAAATTATTATCACCCTAAATTAGTCAGCGTAAAAATAGAAAATTGACGAGACAGGAAATATTATAGATACATAGTACGATTACTCAATACTGAATACTCAATCACATTCTTTATTTTTGTTTATCCCATATCACATGTGATATATTTATCTAAGCATAGTTCACGATACAAAGACCTACATAGAAAAATGTACAAGATGCATGCATAATATCTATGTAAAAAGGCTACTTAAACTCGTATTTGTACCCGTACTCCTACTCGTCTCACATGTATTATGGATGTAAATGAAACGTGAGTGAGTAAATAATGGGCATTGAGTATTGAGTACTGAGAGAGGGCAAAGACAGCGAGACACATGGTGATTAATCCACTCATTTCCACACATGATTACATAGAGTCAAACGCATTATTATCAGATAGGTAGGAATTAAAAGGCTTCTTGTAAATTGTACCTTGTACATAAATACGCTGTGAAATATTAAATATAGTCAGTCGCATGTCTTGTGTCATGTGTCTGTCACATAGACTTTGTATTTTGTATATATTATTTTTAGGGATTAGGTATCAGGTACATTTTCTATATTATTGTGATTATGATTCATCCCAATATACATTGTGCATACTATTATCCATGAGACAACATGAGCATGAGATTCTACGTCCCTTGGGTATTTGGTATAAGGTATATAATATGAGTTCATGAAACTGCACAAACAAGTTGTGACTCTTGACCTATAACGTCAATATACTTTACTTTGAGAAATACAAAGACGTAAGGGTAATGATACTGATAGGAGTAATAATAATAACAAAAGTAGCATACTTATTATACAGTGTACTTATTTCGCGTGTATTGCGTCGTGTGTAGTGTGTAGAATGTAGAGTGTAGAAAAGTCTCGTGTATTCTATCTACACTGTCTATGGTATTGTGTATTGTTGAAGCTGCATGCGAGCTTTAAATGAGTTGAATGGCTCTTTCTCTATTGTGAGGTAGGCAAGGTTATAGTGCTCTTCCCTTTGTAAGTATACTCCTACTACAATTCACTATACTACTACAATACACTATACACTTTACATCCTATCTGCGTCTTTATCATTATAAGTGATCGTCGTCTTGCCACTGCTTGCTTCTTGCTCGTCATGGGATATACAGACAAATGTTATGGTACTTTTGTAAAGAAAGTGCTTTGGGAGCTTTGAACGCTAAAGTGTACAATATACACACTTACACACTACACACTAAACATTACACACTAAACATTACACACCGGATGGAGAGCATTGCATTGCAGCAGCAGCATCAAAGCATCAACACCATGAGTTGTATGCATTTATCCTTGGTATTCCACTGAGTGACTAGGGAAGAAAAAGGGTTGAATGTCCCGAAAAAAAAATAATTGAGAGCAAAAGCAGTGAGTATGTTATTGACCCAGGAGGAGTGAGTGAGAGAAAGAGAGAGAGGCAGAAAAACAGAGAGAGAGAGAGAGAGAGAGAAAGAAAGAAAGAGCGAATACAGAGACTGAAATAAAGAAACAGCTAGAAGGGTTATGGATAGATTTGTATATTATATTATTATTGTAGACTTCCACCCAGAAAATCCCATGCTCCCCTCTATTCTCTTTTCTCATTCACTCGCTCACTCACTCACTCACACTATAATATACTCATTCCCAGACGCAAGTGCAGTTCAATCACCCTCATTCAACTAATACATAGTAAACTTCACAGCTACATATGCACCTATGTACACACACATATTGCATTGCTACGTAGACAGACCAAAGCAAAGCAAAGCAAACCACCAACTATCACACGTACATAAACACATATACACACACATTTATATGATCAACAGTCATCATATTATACTAATACTAAATACTAATACATGGTAATATTAGTAGTAGTACCTAATACTTATACACAATACAATAAGTAATCTCATAGGAAAGTACACCTATTATGAGTAAAAGAGAGAGAGAGAGAAACATTTCCTTCCTTTCTGAATTGCGTAAGAGAGGTTTTTGGCCGCGAATGACCGTCGACACACTTTGTACATGTATATCTGTACATTTTATGTATAAATATATATTTTGCCCTGGATTTTTCTCATTCATTCACCAGGTCGTTGTCCTCTTTTTATTTCATTTCCTTGCGGTTCCCCTTCCCATATACACACAATATTGAATATTATGTAGAATACACATACATATACATATGTACAGACTCCTATCGAATCCAATACTCATATTGACAGACTCTTGGGTGTATGGCCATGTACTGTACCAACCAATGTAACAGTAAGTAGTGAATAATAATAACAATATGTATATAGATTAACACTACTTTTGATATTAGAACACACGACAATAGGACATGATGGTGATGGTGATGATGGGACATGCCAATGCTCTCACTCAAAGTATACTGTATACTAGACTACTTTTAAATAATCATAACAACATGGTATGCCTCTACACCGTATAATGTAGACAGACATATTATGTATCATATTCAAAAGAGAATAGGCAATGTGATTTGAATTGGCACATATTTAGTGAATATTCTAGTACATCATGCATGTGTACTAATAATCACAACAACAGGAGGGAAAAACACACGAGATTCCAGAATACATAATACAGTATTCGCAGAATATCTCTACTACTTCATCATCATCATCTCATTCCACACACACACACACCGTACACACTACACACAATGACTAATACTACTCACACTCATCGATAACAACAAACCGTTTGAAATGAATTCATAATATCAAAGTGGGTCTTACGTCGTCTTACATCAGCTAAAGTCCTCCTTTCTGTCTTTCGGCTATGTGCTTCTCTTGCTACTTTTTTTTCTTCCTTTTTATATTCTACGTTCTACATACTACGTAAATCATAATATACTATACTCTCTTCTCTCATTTTTTTTTTAATTGTGTATTCACTTGGTTCATTCCTTCTTTTTGCACACGACTTTTTGTCCCTATTTTTGATGACAATTATTTTTCCTTTGAAAAAAAAAACAGAAACATTATGCTAAACTCTGCAAACTCTGCAATTTTTAATGAATATCATAGTCTAGCATATAAATAGATGATATTAATATTAATATTATCTATGCATTATACATTAGAAGAAACAAGTAGTCAAATCACAAACTAAGTGTCATTTATCATCCGTTTCTCGTTTTTTTCCTTCTTATATTGCGTAGTTCTAAAACTACTAGGACTTGTAGTCAGTGTGTGGTGTCAAATATCGAACACTCTGCCAATTCCATTCACCTTATCATTTGTCATAAATAATAGTCATAATGCTAGTGTTTTTACACATGGAATTTGACAATTCAATCAATTATTATAGTACTAAAATGATAATGATTGTCGTCTCATCATCATCAGAAGACGGATAGGGAAACTTATTCACACACACACACACACATACAAACAAAATATATATACATGTGTGTGGATGGTAAATGCATATAAACAGCTATAATATTACTGATTCCTGCTAATAAAGAATGAAAATGTGTATTAGAGTCCGATGACACCATTTTAGTCCTTCGATTGACGAGGACAAACAGGCAAACGAACAAACAAAACTTTATACATCACAAATAAGGAATGCAATTTTTGCAATGTAATGATGAGTCTCTATTGCGATTCAATTTAAACTCATTCAACTTGCCATATTAAATACATTACAATTTATTATCTAGGGTATAGAGTGTGTATTAAAACAAAAAACAAAGGAATTTAGGATGTTTTTAATTACCCAGTTCAATTTGGCATTTCATATTCATTCCTCCTATAGAACACACTTTACATTTATATGTATTTATAAACATTGAAATGGGAATACTAGGTTGCTTCCTACTCATATGTATAATAATAATATATCAATGTTCAAAGTTCTAAGTTGTAATCGTACGAGTATATATAAATAAGTTGAAAAATAACATAAATCTAATATCTATGAATGTCTTTGTATTTTTTTTGTACACAGGGTTTCTTTCGCCGTTCCATCCAACAAAAGATCCAGTACCGACCTTGCACAAAGAACCAACAATGTAGTATTCTTAGAGTGAACCGAAATCGGTGTCAGTACTGCAGATTGAAGAAATGTATTGCCGTTGGAATGTCCCGAGATGGTGAGTAATCACAATAATAGTCGTACTAATAGTAGTAATATCTTTTCTTTGTAAAACTTTTTGCTGTAATATTTCCTGTACATGATAATATTGTATTATATTATTATTATATCATCACACAACTATTCATTGTTCATTGTACAAAAAGTAAGTAGTGGTACTTAAACTTTACAAATTCAAATCCAAAATTGACAAAAGGAATAACGTATTCATAGAGCATAGTAATAGGAAAAGAAATATGAATGATAATAATAATAATATTATTATTATTATTAGAGACAAATTTGCTTTGTGAGTGCTGTAACCATTACCACTACCACTAGAACCATCATCTTTTTTTTTCTAGTAGCATCTTTTGATTTTCTTTTGAGTTCGTCATCATCCTCATCCTCAGCATCATCATCACCATCATTCATGACATAATATAAGAGTAAACATAACGGAAAAGTCGGCCATTGCACTTACGGAAGGATGTGTGTGTATCTATATGTGTGATGTGTTGTGTTGTTGCATAGTATGGTAGTGTGTATTAATGCGAGTGTGTCAGGATTTGTGTTTACACCGTACAGTAAGAGTAAATGTGTAGTAGTAGTGTCATATGTTTTTGCTGTAGTAATAGCAACAGCAGTAGTAGTACAAGTAGTAGTACAAGCCGTAGTAGTATTATGGTAGAAGGCAAAGTAGTAGAAGTGTGTAGGGCAATGAACTGACCTCATTTCAAGTGCATAGAATTCTACATTAATCATATACATACACACAAATATAGAAACACTATTTCACTCTTCTGACGTTATACATGCATGCATGCATGTTTCTACATATACGTATACATTGCATATATACATATATACATGTAGATATACACACTAGACACACACACATTTTCAAAATGAAATTATTTAGCTTGTAACTTTATAGGTAAACAAAAAGACTGCATTACAATTTTCCCTAATCTTACAGTACAATTTTTCTAAAGAAACAAAACAAAGTGGATATGATATGTATAATACAGTGAATAGTGGAACAATTTTTATGATTAAATGTCCCATGCATACATAATATATATACATGAATGCATGCATGCAAGCATGTATGATGTATGGTGAGGAGTATTATACTCATTACCTATTTACTCATATTTATATCAAAACAACAATAACAACAATAATAATAGGATTTAGCTGTATTTTTCTCTCTATTATACACACTATAAGGGTATGTAGACTAAGGGAGATTGCTAGTAAGAAAGAAAGATGAAATGAGGAGATAGAGTGAGTGTGAGAGAGAGAGAGATGGAGAGAGGGAGAGATAGAGAGAGAGAGAAGGGAAACTCAGGTGAGTGAACTCTTTGGTTAGCGATTTTGTTGGTCGTTGAACTCGAGGAATAACAAATGCAATGCATTTAGTCTTGTCTTGACTTTCTACTCGGTCACTACTGAAAACAGTTTCTCTCAAGTCAGTCAGACGACTGTTACTACTGAGTCTGCCAAGTAGTACGATTAAGAGTAGCTGCAACTACTCAACAAAGTAAAGTAAACTAAACATTTTTCAACAAGTAAAGAAAAAAAAGAAGGATACTCATATTTGGATCATACGAAAGAAATTCAAAATATTACATTTTTTGAAATTGTTCATTGTGTGATCGGGTTGTGCATTGTGTGTGTTGACAAAACGTGTTGCTGTTTTGTACCATTTTGGAGTGATTTGTTTACATATTTTTGGAAATATTCTCTCTAATAATAAAATTTTCAACTTTCCAAATTGGATCATGGATCATCACCATCATCAACATTGTACAAATGAATCATAATACAATACAACACATGTATTCAAACCAAGACATTTGCTCTCAAAAACTAATAGTTACTACAGTTTAAAGTTTCTTTTTTGAATAATATTCAAAAAGTCAAAAAAAAAATCCTGAGAAAGAAATTCATCTAGTGATATTTTTATGTGACTGTGCTGAAAAAAAAGAAAGTTATTCAAAACTCAAAACCGAAGAAACATATTCAAGTCAAAGATTATTCAAATTCTGCTGTTGATATTATTCGTATTAAATAAAATATTTAACCATACATATCAATAATATATATATTTATATTTTTGATACCACACGAGAAAATTTATATACATATTAAAATATATAAAAGAGCAAACAAACAAATAGAATTAAAGCCATTAAAGTTTTGATACATACGTACATATCTATCTACAATATTTTTATACCAAGCGCAATAAACTGTTGATCGAAAGAGTTTAAAAGACTTGAGAAAAAGACAAACGACCACTACGACGTATAACAGCAATAGATATACAGTTGTGTTTGGGATCCTCTATCGTTGCATTGTACAAGCAAAACTTTATTGTGGCAGTGTATGTTCACTCGTTCTCTCGCTCTCTCTCTCTCTCGCTCTCTCTCTCTCTCGCTCTCAACCTCACTCACTCTATACCTAACGGTAATGCAGCAGTGGCAGAAGAAGGAATATTAGGAACAAAATAGACGACGACAGTCAGTTTGTGTGTATACAGTGCACACTCAAGATACTTTGAAGATACATATACAGTTTGGAAAAAGTACAATAATTAACAATGGTTGCATGTGAAAGACTCCTGAACACTGTGCAAACGGCGCAGGACACAATTCATGAAGGTAATAATAATCTCAAGGCCTAGTCCTTGAAATTCAACAAATTTCCTGTTTTGCGAAATTTCCAAATGACGACGACATACACAAACACATGTCATGTGCATACTAACCCTACACGCGCTGATATAAAACTCTTCAAGTACTCTCTCGTTCGCTCTCGCTATTTTTCAATAGAATAGTCAAATGCATGTACATGTATTCTTGTAACTTTAGATTCGAGGAACTTTTTGATTCACAATCATTTCATATTATACATTTACATAGCTGCATACTTGCATACTTGGAAAGATCTTTCTCTTTCTCTATCTCTATCTTTTTTCCTCGACATTCTCTAATCGGAATAAGAAATAAGAAACAAGCAAACAACAACATATACCTAGGAAATCAAATTGTATACATGATACATGATGTCATATGTACTTTATACATTATACTTATTTTTTTTATCTGTATATACATATATATATATAGAGTAACATAGAAACCCACAGAGAGAAAATACATTAATTATTACACATAGAGAACAGTTTACAGTAGAGGAATGGCTATGCTGCTGATGATGATGATGGCTTGGTATTTGTATTAGAGTCATGAAAGGCATCATTACTATCATTCTCATTCTCTCTCTCTATCTTTTCAGAGTGCATAGGATGTTGTGTATGCAATGCAATAAGAGCAGGCAGGTATACATAGAACAAAATATATAGAGTTTGGGAAGTTAAAGGACAAACACATACCGTACACACAGAGTGCACAGTAGCATGGCATGGCATACACATTCATACACACACATACAGAGCGGCAAAGGAAAGAAAAATCAATAAACGCCAGCCCACACTCAACCTTGTGAAAGATTGAGCTAGTCAATGTGACGCAAAAGCAAGTTCAAGGCTCACGTAGTCTGAAGGACTTTTTTATTCCACTCACTCGAATACTCGTTGTCGAGCTACACGTCCATTTTTACTCTCATGTAGTACTATATTCTGTTCTACGAGATATATCATTACTATTATTATTATCATTATTATCATTACGTCGACAACGACGGGGACGATTCTCACAGTGTTTTATCGTCAAGAAAATTCTTAATTTTTTTACTCTTGTTCATTTTGTTTTAGTCTTAGGAAACGAAAACCAATATCAATAATCAATACCAAAAATAAGAATAAGATTATTATCATTCAACTCTAGTTCAAATCAATTTTTAGTCACACTAAAGTAGTCAGTCACATATACATAAAAGTCTATATATATTCATATCCATACATTTATACATATATATTTATAATAGTTGATAGTTCACAGTGTATCAAAATGGACTATACAAATTCAATTTTGTGGAGAGTTTTAAACAATAAAAAACCAGCTGGTACGATCTCATTTTTACATCATATTTTTATGTCTCAAATTTGTGTGTATATGTGTGTGTGCATGTGTGTATAGTACATGATATATATTTTGTGTAATGGATGTGCCTCATTGTATATCAGTGGTGAAATTGCAATAGTGACCCATATATTGATCATCAATATACCGAGGAAAATCTTATCATAATTTTATGAAGGACATTCATACATTTTACTCAAGCATCTTCATTATTCCCTATTAGTGTTTTATATTAATCTTGGAAAAAATGACATCTTTTGATACATGTAATAATATATCTGTGAATAAGACGTGATAACAAGAGAGAGGAAAAAGAAGTGAAAGAAAAGTCAATTTGGATTTAAATTCGTTTTATATTTTTTTGTTCATGTTATGTGCGCGTGTATGATCGTCATTCATCGTCATAATTTACAAAATCTTTACATCCGTCTTGTGTGATGATACGGGAAATATAATGCTAATACAATTGCTGGTGATAATAATAAGAATATAATATGAATTTTGGAAAGTGATTGTGACCAATTTGTGTTTTTTTTTCATTTGTTTAGCCGTCCGTTTCGGTCGTGTCCCAAAACGGGAAAAAGCCAAAATCCTGGCAGCTATGCAACAGAGTCACGTGGCAAAATCAGCAGAAAGAGCTCTCAGTACAGAATTGGAGGATCTCTCCAAATTAACATCAACGGTCATCAATGCTCACATGGAAACATGCGAATTCACAAGAGAAAAAGTCAAAAATCTGTATGAGAAGGCCAAGCATGATACAACTGTCCCCACACTGGTACGTGACCCTGAATTGTTACAATTTATCATTACATTAGTACTATTCTTACAATGCACAAGAGCCTTTTTTATACATAGAAAAATGCAGGAAAGATAGTATAAGACGTAAGATGAATAATATTATGTGGTATGTACTTTGAGATGCAGCTGCAAAGTACCTAACATAATATAAAACGTAGTGAGGATTGATTGTAGTTGTTGTTGTTTCAGTATAATGATAAAAGAAAAGTATTTAGAGGTCAAAGAAGTGAATGTGTATAATAACCATATTATTATACTTATGTAAACTAAAGTAAAGAAATAGAGAGAACGAATTTACGCAGTGTTTATATTATATATAGAAAAGGATGAAGGAGCAGAGTAAAAAAAACTATATAGAGAGAGAGCTAGATTTATATATATATATATATTATATATATATGTGCATATGTATACATAAGATGTTATTGGAAAAAGACCTTGACTTAAACTTCCTATTTCCCTGTATTTTATTATAGGCATGTCCGTTAAACCCACACCCCCAGTCAGCCGTGGAGGACTTTTCTGAACGGTTTTCTCCTGCCATTCGTGGTGTTGTGGAGTTTGCCAAACGTCTCCCAGGATTTTCTATTCTTTCACAAGATGACCAGGTCACACTTTTGAAGGCCGGCGTCTTTGAAGTTTTACTTGTACGCCTCGCCTGTATGTTCGAGGGATCCTCAATGCTTTGTGTCAATGGACAAATGCTTGACAAACATGCAGTATCTGCTCAGAATGCCCGCTTTCTTCTTGACTCCATGTTCAAATTTGCTGAACAATTTAACTCACTCGAACTGTCCGATGAACAAATTGGAGTCTTTTGTGCTCTTGTTGTTATCGCACCAGACAGGTAAATATCTTTTCTTTTTAAATAATTATTCTTTTTTTGAAAAATGTATACATTTTATATAAATATAAAACGATTATGAGTTTGCTTAAAACCAATGTACTAAATATCATATTTTTCTTTTTAATTAATTAACAGACCGGGACTCCGGAATATCGAGCTAGTCTCCCGTCTCCAGTCACACCTTCGATCAGCACTCCATACAATCATACCACCATACTTAATGTCTGAATTGGACAAGAAAATTCCAGACCTCCGAACTCTCAATACATTACACTCGGAGAAACTCCTGGCATTTAAAATGGAGGAAGCATCCTCATCATCCACCGCATCTACACCATCATCATCATTCCCTCTTACACCATCACCTAGAAAATCCTCAGATGAAGAAGATAGTCCTAGTAGTTCACCAAGAAGGTATGGTGGAGGTGTCTGTCCGTACAAACAATTTCCAAGGGGTATTGAAAGCCCAAGTGGAGACTCTGGTATTGAATCTGGAGCCTGTTCCAGTCCAGCTAGATCAGAAGACTTAGTGATGAGTGAAGACATGCCCGTTTTGAAGAGAGCACTTCAAGCACCTCCTCTCATTGACACAAATGTTTTAATGAATGAAGCCTACCGACCACATAAGAAATTTCGGTAAGTTTAAGTTTCTTTGATGAAAAAATTATTTTTCAAAAATGACAAAAAAATTTGTACATGTTGCAAAATATAAGAAGTAATAAATAAACTAATAAAATTATTTTTCTTTTGTTTTATATTAAATAGGTATACATCAGCCACATCATCCTCATCCTCCTCATCAGTAAAGTCACCCAGTCCTCCACCACAAATTCATCCATTACCACAACCATCACCCCAACAAATTCACCACCAACATCAACAAATTCATCACCAACCACAAACTACAATTACAACTACAACTCCACAAAATAATCAGCCACAACAATGCCCAGTTCCCCCCTACCAGTTGTACCCACAACTCGCCTCAGCCCTTACTCAACCCCGCCTGAAGCCACAAATGACTTACGACTTCAAGCCTCCACTCTCCGCCACTCATTCAACTCTCGCCTCGGCCCTGAATGAGCGTCCCAAATTGTTGAGTGAAGAAAATGCTGTCGCCTCAGATTTGATCCATTCTATGATCATGAGAGAAGAAATTGAATGTCCATTGAATTTGTCCAAAAAAATTACTTGTTAATTTTGATCTCTGTTGTCTCGTGCGTGTTTATATATATTTACCTAATAATAATAATATGCATTAAATAGCATTCTCGTGGTTTAGTGTGTGTAATAATTTAATTTCGTATCTACTCTTGGGAATTTTATTTATTTATTCCATCGATTTCATCATACCTGACATCATTATTATCATCATACAGCATGATTTTGTCATAGTCTATATAGATTATTTGTTTTTGAATCAAAATATGATAGAAAAGTTCCATGCATATTATATACATCATACATCAGATTTAATACTGTATCTAATTCTCTCTCGCCCTTGTTTGTATAGATATTGTAGTTTGTACATTTTACATATTACAGTTATTGTTTACTTGACATTACGAAAGCATACTCTGGATTTATCAATCTAGACAAGTTTCATAATATCCACTCATAATCACCTCATCAAAAATTATCCCGGCTATAAAATATAGAATTTATATTTGATAATAATAATGATAATTACTATTACACTTTTCGTCATTCTCATTTTTTGTCTATAAAAATAATAATGATCCTTTTTTGATGGAAAAAAACAAGTAACATTAAATATGAAATCATATTTTTGTACTTTATACTTTATGCAGTAATGGGAAAAACAAATCTTCACATGATAAATGGGTGCATCATGTATCATAATACACTTGCATAAATACATAATGCATACATGTATCTATACACAACCGGACATAGCCAGCATCCAGCATTGTATATTTATATAGTTAAAATAGATGGAGAGAACAGGAGAGATTCATTTAATGCAGTGCAATTACTATTATGTTGTGTATGGAACGGCATGCGAAATTTTTTTTCCAAACGGCCTTAACAAAACAAATAACCTTGACAGAGGTGACTCTTCTCCTATTTCCTATTTCGATTCTAAATTAGCATAAACACATTACATCACTGTGCCTACTGCATGTAAAATTTAAAATGTAGAATGTAGATTCACATGACGAATCATTATCAAAGCATGTGCAAATTACATACATATATATATTTCATACATCATACAATATACGTTAGAGTATAATTTATACACATGTACTCACAAGTCAGTGTTCATACTCATACTCTGCTCCATATTATTTACTCGTGGAATTGAATCAAATCTAGCTGCTCAACTCGGTAAATAATATGTACAGTTGTTTCTGCGTAAAAATAAAAATAATAATACGTAATACAGCATTTAAATACATTAAATATGGCATACAGTGGTAAATTGTAAATAATACCACATACCATATAGTACATAGTACATATATAGTCTCCATTCTCCACAAACTCTGGATGATTCAACAAAAATTTTCAACTACCTAATTATCATGTTATCGAGTGTCAAAAGAAACACGAACATCCATCTAGATTCTACATGTATATGTATCTAGTATCTACACAATACACAACCAACAGAGTCACTTGTATTCCCAAAACAAATCCTCATCCAAATTTTTTTATTAGTCATTTACCATTTACCATTTTACTTGTACCACATACACTACACTGGCACTGGAGAAAAACACACAGATGGATTACCAATAGAAAAATTACATATGGTTCTGTGATAATTCAATTATTCATCTTCAGTAGAAAATTCCAATACTGTAGGATTTTAAACTTTGTGTATAATCATTTGGAACTTGGAACTTGGAATATTTAGAGTACAAGAACATGTTATGAAGCTCCAATAGAATTCTACTATATATCTAGCATCTAGCATCCAGCATCACCTTTATATTAGTATATCTTAGGTATATTTACTAATGATGAGCATCATGTGGTAGATAGGTAGATAATAGTACATAATACATGGTGTGCATTCAAAAATAATTCCATATATTATATATTATACATTGTGATACGAGATGAGAGATGAGTACAAGAGTATAATCGAAATAGATTATATCTAGATAGATAGATACATGTATAGGAAAATGTTGACCCTGAAATCCAACGTAAGCGTAATAGGACAATTTATAATATCATGTTTGAACAGAAGAATCCTCATAGAAAAACAGTTTTTAATCACTTGAATAGGATGCTTTTTATTCCCTCATGAAAAACGATGATAAATAATATACAAGGAATTTTTGAATTTCATTCCTTGTTTAGTGTGAAATATTACACATTATAACACTACTACTTACTATTTCTCGATTCTCGAATATAGTACAATGTTTTTTCTTTCTTTACTTTTACTCTAAAAATAAAAATGAACAACAAATGACAAAACCAGAAACCAGAAGTAATTCAAATTCTACAATTGTAGAGTGGAGTGTTCAAATAGCGATAACATCAAAGTCAAAACTACTCGTTGCTGGTACATGGGAGCTGAGCTGAACTGAGCGGAGTGCTGAGATGAGGAGAGGCGAAGGATGAGAGGCCAAAGTACAATAGGTTACTTTTTATGTAAGCACTTCCATTATCGAACAACAGAGATTAGGTTTAAACTACAAACAAAAATTGTGGCTGTAAATACAAATCAATATGGAGAATGGAGAATTGAAAATTCCATAATGCAACGCATTAGATAAAGGTTTGATGGGAAAGCAATAGCAATGTAACGACAAATCCACATATACTATCTATTCATTCAAATATTCTGTTGATGATATTCTAAGGATTATAGATAATGTATAAATACCATGAAATTCTAATTAAGAATGTTTTCTCAGCTGCTATATAAACTCGGCTTTTCCCTGATTTTTACAAAAATTAAAATCACCTTGAAATGGAACCAGAAACCTTTGTTTAATACTCTGTACATAACGGACGGGAGTAAGAAAAATTCTTACTGGTATAGAATGTCATACATTTGTATTTTGTATGTATAATACACAACTAAATGTGTACCACAAAAAAACACTGTTGGTTTTTACATATTTTGTACTCGAAAATCGTAATAAGGAAGAGAGTGTTGGAAAATAAAAGTCAAATTAAAATGCTCAAAGTCATCACTAGTCACTAGCATTGAACGTGATGGTGAAAAGATCAAGTAAAATGCTCAATACAGATTCACACATTTCCCTTTTTCCTCGTTCAGTTCTTAGCTCTTCTTGTTTTGGATATTTACAAGTATATTATTACATATTATAGTATTATATATTGCATGCATGGAGTGTGTATATATTATATATTATATAGTAGCTCCTTTTTGTAGTGCAGCATAAAATGATTAAAAATTACACAGAGGAAAGACGAATAGAAAAGATGTTTAAATTCCAATGTCATTAATGTACTGAATGTTGTCTTTCGTTTGTCCTCTAAATCATACTTGTCCTATATACGAAATTACTTGTTATTTGAATATGATGAAACGTCTGCATAATATAGTTCTATTTTTGTATTATAATGATACCACGGGTGACGAGAAAACGATATCATGATGAAAACGACAACGAAAATCGATTCGAATGCACATCCTGTTAAATAGTCCTTTTGTACAGAGTATAAAAACTACACACAATAACTGATACATATTTTATCACAATTTACATAGAAGATGAACAAAATGTACCCTTGCATAGCAGAAAAAGAGTTTAAATATAAAACACGGAGACAAAAAATCACTCATGACTACTTCAATCATGAGTCATGAACATACGAACTACATACATAATATTGCTTCTGTTTCTTTCTACAACATGCTTCTGTTTCGGAGACATGACGATGCTGATACAGACAGACGTTACCCTGGTTACATCTTCCGTTTACAAAACATTACGTATTGTGAAATGGACGCGCAACACACACACAACAAAAAAATATCACACTTTTCTCAATAAATCCGTATACACACAAAATGCATATTATATATTGTGAAACGATTAACTCTGTGCTTCTATGGTACGGGGGAAAATCGATAAAAAGTCTGACAACCAACAGCAACAACAAATGTAAACAAACCATCTATTTTCATGAATCATAAGTTATACGGAATAGAATAGGAAAAAGTATGCATTATAGTATGATATAGTACAAATTACAAATGAAAAATAGTGCACTAAAAATAAAGTTTTAGTTTACTATTTAAAATTTACAACTTACAACAATACCGTATAGAGTATAGTAAAGGTATTCAGTATTAGGTATTTTAGCAATAACTCGACACTTGCACTTTTCGAAATTCGAAATACTGTATTGTGCAAACATTTAATTAAAATAACAATTCGTTTACCTCCTTTTTATTTAAAATTTACAGCTTGGAACTAAAGTTTAGGCCTAAGGTAAAAATAGCGATAATTATACAGTTTTTCACCATGATTAGACTAATATTGACTAGTTTTTCCTGGAATACTACTAATACAAGCATGTCTGCCAAGTTTTGGATACTCGAACGCGTTCTCAATAATTATTGGTTTTAGATTAAAAGGGACAACTGAACTGTATAGTTAGTGTAACGTGTCATTTTCATTCATAAAATCAAACGCCATTATTTTTCATCACTTCCAAGATGGATCATTATCATCGACGACGACGTGATAGTTATGACTCGGATGGTGAGACAAATAATAATGAAAGTGATGGGTTATCTAAATCCGAGATGAGTAGACAAATTGACAAACTGAATCGTGACTTACAACGACGAGATAGAGAGTTGGAGGATGAAAGACAGGTTTGAAAAACACTAGTGGAACATTGATAATTATTGATAAGTCATAATAATTATTATTGCTATTTATTTGAAGAAACGCACATAACATTCTTATTATTTTCCATCATCTTGTTTTTTTTTTCAAAAATTGTTTTAGGAAAACTTACGCATACTGGAGAGAATCAAGAAGTTAGAGAGAGACAAATTAGAACTCAGGAGGGAAGCTGAAGATTTTAGAGATGAAGCTAATGAGTACAAGAAAACTCTTGAAGAATTTAAACATAAGAGAAAACCGAATGAAGACGAAGCTAAACAAAATTTAGAAATTACAATACAACAGAAAAATCATGAGATCCGTCAATTATTGGATGACATTGAGGTAAATTTTCAATTTCGTTCTTTTGCTATGAATGCACATTAAGCTTTATAATCATTAGTCTCAAAATTACTCTACTAATTAATTAATTTTGTACTCGATCTTCCTTAATGAATAATATGCTCAGGAAACGTATTAACTGTGATATTATAAGAAACCCACAACAGAAATATTATAAATTATAAATATGTGTATATATTGTACATTTTATCCATTATGCTAGACCTTTTACCTCACAATCATGATTATTGGTATATTATGTATTATTGTATATTATGTATTATAAAGTCAAGTTCATGGAAAAAGTTACAATCATGATGAAGCTCGTAACTTTTTGGATATTTTTTTAACACATAGAAACTGGAAGGAGAAAAGGTTAACCTTCAAACTAAATTACATGAACTCAAGGAAAGTCTACAAGACGCCACAGCTCAACTGGAAAGCATGACACACGAGCATATGCATATTAAGTCGCGACTCCAGAAATCTGAAACAACAATCAAAGAGTTACAAGACGAAAAAGTTATTCTAGAAATTAAAGTAAAAGATCTATTGAGTTTCAAACAACGGCATGATCAGTACTTGGAAAATTTGTGTAGTGCTGTTGATGTTCGTGTGGATGTTTGGAAAAAAATGATGTTTCAAAAGGATGAGGAAATTGATCGTCTCAATGTAAAGATTGCTACTCTTGCAAATCAAATACCTACAGGGTCTCAGGCGGATGCTGAAAAGGCCATTGTACATCAGTTCAAAATGGTAAAATTTGTAATTTCAATATTTTTTAGTTGTCAGTTTTTGTTTTACAAATTCAGTTTTAGATTTTAGACCAAATAAATGTTTATGAAACTTAACGATGCACACTGTTAAGTGTTACTGGATAAGAAATTAGAAACAATATAACATGCCTCTTGAAACTGCTCATGCGAAATTACTAAATCGACTAACTTTTAAAATAAACAACGCACCAGTAAATAAATTTCCTAAGCAACGTAAAATAAAATTAACTTGCATTACATTATATCATTGTAACATGATATACACCAAATTGCAGCTGCTTACGGTTTCGCTGAGAAAGATCAACTAACTTACAAAGACTGCAAAGGCACTGCATAAACTACTTTCGTAGTTCATACAGTATACAGTACTGGCTTACATGTAAATTCAATACCTGTAGTTGCTATAGAATACTTAAAAAGAATTACTGGTGCGTTGTTTATTTTAAAAGTTAGTCGATTTAGTAATTTCGCATGAGCAGTTTCAAGAGGCATGCAATATAATATTATATAATATGGATTGTTTCAATTTTTGGTAATAAATTTTTTTAGAAATTACTCGAACGTGAAACCACAATAACCACCCTCAACGAAAAATTAGCCCAAGCCACTCAAGATTTAGAATCTGCAACAGAACATATCAATGCCCTAAATTCTAAATTAAAAATGTCTGAAACGCCAGAAAAAACGGGTTCGGCATTGGAAACTCTCCAATCAAAAGTATCCAAATTAAAAAGTCAACTGGAGAAAAAAGATCATCAAATCCTTCAATTAGAAAAGGAGGCAGATGAAAGAGCAACTGAACTCACAGGCCTACTCTCCCGGATGCATACATATGAAACAGGGATTTACGGCTTATCGGAAGCTATAAATGAAATCAAAGAGCTCAAAACACAACTTCGAATCCGAAATGGACAGATTGAGACACAAACTCAAGAACTGAATGCTGTCAGCCTAAAAGTAAACGATTTATCAGATGAAAATGAAATGCTTCGAGATAAATTCGGTGTTGGGACCAAGGTGGATTTGAGTGAAGAAACACATAAATTCCTTTCTAGTCGACAACATGAAATAGTTCAACTTAAAGTAAAAATTTCCAATTTAGAAGAAGAACTGGTTACACTCAAATCTCGAAACTACACGTACCGTAAACAATTAAATCAAGCGGATGAATTTGGAAAGAATCTCGCAGCTAAATTTGAAGGTAATGAATGGAAAGATAAATATGATGTCGTTCTAGGAGAAAATGCAGAACTGAGAAAAGGATTGCAAGATATATTAGAAACAATGCAAAGGATGACAGGTACCAAAAATTTACACCTAATTCACAGGAAATGTGCCATATTACATCAGACTTCGATTTTCTGACCGGCAAATTTCTAAGTCGTGTAACATTTAAAATAAACAACGCACCAGTAACTAAGTTACCTATGCAACCTACACAAAATAAATTAAATGCAAGTATATTTATGTAGTATATTAGTGTAATATCTAATT
>JAQGBH010002726.1:0-22920 GCA_034698265.1 Sminthurinus aureus
CCTCCATCTCCTCCGAAATACTCATCTGTGCCAACATACAAAGTACAGCGTCGACTGTAGAGAGTAGAAATTACAAAGAAAATAACTTTAATCGGCTCTTTCATTCTATTTTAGGTACATGTTTCTCGAATGATTGTGTGTGTGCATTCATGTGACTGTAGTTTATGTGTGTTTGTGTAAAATTTATTGAATTTTCTTTATCTTTTCAGGAAAATGGCAGAAAATCGACAGGGACAAGTACCGAATCTTCCTGTGGTACAAACATTCTCACTTATTTATGAAATGTTAAACTTCGTTACACACTTTTCACCAAAATTCATATACGGCCACATGCCAAATCAGACTCCTTATACTAACCCGAGCATTATTATTTAATTTTTGATGAAATGATTTTGGATTTTACACAGAAGTACATAGATCCGCGAACATACACATCATCAAAACCGATTGAATACATTATTGTCGATTTGCTTAAGGCATGCACAGGAAAATCAAATTCGACAGGTCATTTCCCACAGTGGTGGGATAAACGTAATGTAATGGAGGATTCCTGTAAAAAAATTTGCCGAAAACACAAGTTGCTAATAAAGAAAAAGTATTCCAGATAGCTAATTACGCCTATACTCCTTTTTTGTCTATGTTTGTTATGGTTTGGGTAAAACATTAGCAATGAAAAATACAAGCAAAACTGTTTTTACCTTTCAGAATGGGCAACTATGGAGATACGAGATGGGCAACTATGGAGATACGAGATGGTGAAAATGATAGAAAAATGCTACCGTATGAATGACCAAGAACATAAACTTCGTTATCGGAATCCGCCAACTACCATGTCAGAGGTATTTTCCTTTTCATTTAATTTTTAAGGAAAGAATGATGTTAGTCGGGAAAGTATTGCTTTGGACACTAACAAACTGGTTTAGAGCTAATGTGTGATTTGAATTATTTTTATTTTTATAGGATCCAGAAAGAATTAGAAGACATGTCCCAGATTTATCACACATTGTAGAAGAGCCCAGCCAAGTGAATAGCCACTTTGAACAAACATTACAAGTAAGAAAATATCTTTTTATGTAATAATTATTATTTATTTATTTATTTATTATGGATTCTGGAGAATACGAAGTAGGAAGGTAAAATTGTATAGAATTATTTTTATTTAAAACTTTTTTGTGATTCCTAGTTGTTGATTATAAATGATTCAAAAATGACAGAAAGTTTTGGGATTTTATTCTCTGTTTTTCGTGCTAAACGTTTAGTGGACACAAAATACAAAGTAAACGCGGTGTATTATGTATTTCAATATCAAGTGCAGAGCGAATGCCGAGTGCAGTGCAAGTATGAACTACGAGGCACATTTAAGCTTCAAAGTATTACCTGCATATATATTGTTGAGCCATGTGTTAGTTTAGTTCAATTTGGGTTTTGACTTGTACATAGTTTATTTTAAAAAGTTCAGAGATTATATAACTCCTGAATACGGACAGCTACGAATGAGTTCAACAGCTCAAATGACGCGCAATAAAATTGCATATCTGATAGTCTACGTTTGTCAAAATCCGCCACTCATTCCAAAAATTACACCAAAAAAATGGGGTTGCGTTTTATTCGCCTCACCCTGTATACGTGTGTAATGTGGTATAATTTATGACAAATAATAATGCACATTTCTGCTTTTTATAGGATTTTCACTGTCAAAAGTGAGATTAGCAAATAAACAGTTACGGAATACAAATTAACAGTAAAATTATTTTTGTGATGTTGTACAATACATATTATACATAGTACTATTATTTGTTGTGGCAAATAAAGTTCAAAGGAATTTTTATAGCCAGTATTTTGCAGTTACTGATACTGCTTTTACATGTTACAATTTTGATTACTGTGTTTAAAGTTTCAAGTATAACATATTTTTCTTTACAATTTAAACTAATTTTTTGATGACTAGAGAGAAACAACCAAAATAAAGCATGTATCTATATCTCTCATATAGTTACATATTTTATAGATCATATATTATTATACTGCCATAAGCCATAACACGTTTAACATTATGAATAGAAACTATTTGATTGTATTTAATGTTTTACGAGTTCCCCTATAATATTATTGTACTGACTATTACTTATTATTATAGAGTAATAATAATCATGTGTGTGTGTAGTACATACATTTTATGCTTTCAGTTTGTGCTAAAAAGTAAAACCATCCTGCCTACTTTTTCTACAAAATAATTATCATCTATACAACTCGGGAAAATATTGGAATTGAAAGTTTATACTACAATAAAAATGGAATTGAAAGACAATGTAAGAGCAGTGAAAATCGATACATACACAACTTGAATGTTTTGTTATACATTCTTTTGACTTGACTTTACAAAATGACAGACAGAAAAAATAAAGATTTTCTTAGACGCCTTAGCACTCAAAATACAACATAATAAATGATAAAGAATAAGCAAATTATTCTGTACTAGGAATAATAATTACAGTTCACTAGTGATATAGTATAATATATAGTCACACACATTTTTTAAAGCTAAAGAAAAAGAAACACTAACATTACATCGGCTCAAAATTTATATAGGTACATTAGTAATTCGTAAATATAACACATGGGCATAACATTATTTGGTATTAGGTATTCAATATATTCAATATAACACTTATATCTTTTACATCATAAATAAATTACAAGTTTTTTATCAGGAGAGAATCTCTTTTCTTGTTTTTTTTTACTAATTTTCACTACATAATCTATCAATAAAATATGGCTTGTATATATGTATTACTCCTATAGACAAACAATGTTCTCAGACACAAAAACGTAGCACGATTTCCCTTATAAAATTATTAGTAATTACTAATTAGTGTACTTCTCTATACGAACAAACAATAATAATTACATGGTTTATTCTGAGCACTATAACTTGTTATTAGAATGAACATTGACTATAATATGTAATGAGCTTTATACGGGTAACAAAAGAACACATAATATATATTTTATGTACAGAGAATATTGATTGTTGATCACCGTTACAATAACTGTCGGTATTTTATTAGTAGTAGTACCTAATTAAGGTTTTTAAGTTACATATTAATATCGCTGTTACAATTTATCATGTGCAACACGTGATCGTGATACCCTTTAATGGTATAGACTATTTCATATATTTCTTTTCTTAGTTTTTAGCAAATTTTCAAAATGCCAATATAGTATTTATATATTTTCATATTTCATATTTTCATGTACTTGTTTTAGAAGCGTGGAAGCACTAAATTAACTTAATGTTATGCAACAGAGATGTGTATAATAATAATAATATATTATCGTTATATTATCGTTATACGTTTCAACATATATTTCCCTTCACTTTAATTGTAAAATTTTAAAAGCATTAAACTACATAATATTATTATGTAGCTGTTTTAAGTACTTTTTCCCTTCCAAATTCAAGTACGTATCATTTTCTTCGATTGAGAAATAACAATTTCATAAAATATCGATAATACTGTCGAATATATATTTTAACGACATTATACGTAAATATATTTGCTATAATATATTTTTTTTGTATAATACATTATTATTTAACAAGAAATAGTTGTTTAAGCGTTTTAAACTATATTATGTGTCTTATATGGTTCATAAAATAACGCCTACATAATAGAGTAATTCCTTTTCATTATTTTTAACTCCGCAAGGAAGATTATATATATATTATAGGAGCATGCAATTTCTAGATTTTTTTAGGCAGCGAGTTGCTTTTACAGGTAATTAGTTAGTTTCTGGGTTAAATGTTTTTTTAGTAACCGTATCCCTTTTTTGTAATTTACCTAGATCTAACATATTTTCATTGATTTTTTCATTTTTCTTCAATGTTGTTCTGTACACTTCCCGTTCATTCACTACTTATCACATTATGTGCATATATATAGTATATTATATTGCTATAAGATTTTACTTATAACTTTCTTTTACTAAATACTTTACCTACTGAGTTTTTTACCAGGTCATTTCTACATTCATTGTTGTTGTTGTTCGTTTTTATTTCAAAACAACTTGCGTGGTAGCAAAAAGAAACATCTAGTATTTTTGTAACATTTTTTCATCTCAATAATACAATTCTTGTTCCTTTCGACATGTATAACAAAAAGAATAATTAATATTATTTAAGTGTGTGTCCGTTTGGATGGTAGTAACATAATAGTATACTGTTTGTTTATTTCGTCGATTATATTTTAATATTGCGAAAGCTTAAACGAGATAATATAATATATATATAGAAAAAGTATTTGAACTACATTTCAAAAGCGAAAACAACAATGGCAGACTTTATTTATTTAGTTTAAAAAAACCCATTATGTTTCGAGTTTTTAGTAACGACTGAAAAAATCTTCTAGGTTATTACTACCTGTTGTTGTTGTTGTTGATACTTGCGGTCCAAGAGTACAATCAAAGGTACTAATCTTCGACATTAAGTCATATTTCTGAAAATAAAAGAGAAAAAAAAAACAAATGTTAGTTTTCTTTATACATTAGCAAGTAAAATGACATGTTCATGGTCAGAATTTAACACTTTTCTTCATTTTGTTCTTCTATAATATATCAAATATCAAATATAATATTAAAGAACTTAGATACTCGGTTTTCGAGTTGAAGAAAATACAAATGAAACGACAGTTCACGACGTCATTATTTGTTTAACATGTTGACAAGAAACATAAATGTATAATGTATTTTAGTTAATTTAAAATAGTAAAACTATACATATTATAAAGAGCTTAAAATGATATTATACGCATTTCTATCTAATGAAATAATATTACTGATTGCACATTAATTCTTAAAAAATGGAGTAACGGAGAAGAAACTACTTTTAAAAAGCCTTGGGATGTACAGGAGTGTTGAACAACATTAACAACCACACGATTAATTAAAAATTATAAAATCAAAATATTCAAAATACTCGTGAATACAAATTCAAGTGCGTTAAAAGTCAAAATATGTAATATTCTGTGAACGTTCATAAAAAAAAAACTTGAAAAAAGGAAAACGTGAAACTGCAAAAAAAAATCCACATTGAAAAGCCACAGGTTCAGATAAAAAAAAAAGAATTAACTTGTTACTTTTCTTAGAGAGCGTAGAATTAGGCCTTTGACTTTTTCGATTGAATTCGTGTATTTTGTTGGTCGTGAGCCGCACGACGACTCGACTGTTTCTGAGATTGAGAAGCAATGGAAGAAGAAGAAATAGGTGTTGAGAATTGAGAGGATGAAGTGGGCACACATACCTTTGGTTTGACTAACTCAGACTTTGAATTAGAAGATTGACCACCAAAACCACCAACAAGTGTATTTGCAAGAGTTTCGTACACGCTGAATAAAGCTATTGAAATTATAGGATATTAATAATAATAAAATATTAAATTTCTCTAAGCCATATATAAAGCATGCAAAATGCAAACACAATCAATCGATCAATCATTTGCAAATTAATTTGAATTCTAAACTATTTAAATAATTTAAAATAACAATCAAGTGCATGTTAAAATCTTGTAGTTTTGCCAGATATAAATCATAAATCAGCTCACTTTTTAAAATGATAAATTTCAAAATATCTATTCTATAAACTTTTGTTTTCTTTTTAAAATAAATAAATGAAAAAATATCATATGATGATACATTAAAAACTATATCATACGTTTTGTAATAGAATTTAAAATGCTCCAAATGGAATATGGAAAATAATTGATAAAAAAGCTTCAAACTTGAATAAAATATCCACAGTTTATAAATTAAATGAATACTAATCACTAATCACATTTCGTTACCTTGCTCTTAGTCTTTCGATGATTCTGAATATAATTGTTTGTTGTTTTTTTTCGTTTTTTTTTAATAATAATTCTGTCTTTAAAAAGTAGCCTTTTTTCTAATGAAGATCTATTACAATATCTAATATCTATTTTCTAGAAAAACTGTCTAAGCTATTTGAAAATACAGCCTATAAAGCCAAAAAAAAATAGGCAGAAGTTTACTTTGTTTGCACATTTATATAATTTAATTGTTATAATGAATTAACAAAAATGTTTATTTACTTACTTTTAAAAGTACGATTGTTCGATTCCACATTTTGAGTTGGAGATGAAGGTCGAGAATTTCCACAATTAGGAGAATTTTGTGGAGTTTCACATTTCAAATATATGGCATGTTTGACTACTCCAAATTCTGATTCTTGATTATTATTGCTAATTACACTACTAATTGAAGGAGTTGGACTATCGGATCTGCAAGAAGATGCAAGGGAACAAGTAGAAATGTTGGATAAATCAGAAGAGTAGACCGTTGTTGTAGAATCTCTTCTATCCCATTGACTGGATGTAGTTGTAAATGTATACACGCTTGGAGTCGACACAATATTGGGTAAGGTGGTCGTTTCAGGTGCTGTGAGAGATAACATATTATGCATTCCTATTTCCTTTACAGGTATCTCAGCTCTTGTCTGAACACCTGGTCTTCGGTCTAATAAATTCCCAAGATTTGGTGTTGCTAAAGCACTCCAGACTAAATATATAAACATTCACAAGGTTACTCCATGTAAATACATACATACATTCGATTCCCCAGAGGGGTATAAACTTTTAACTTTTCCAGTCATGAAAAATAAAAAATAATAATAATAATATGTACTACCAGCTACTTATGCATAATATACTGTATATTTACCTTGTAAAGTTGATGAACCTTCCAAAGGCTTCACGATTTGAAGTTTTTCAGGTATTCTCCAATTATACTTGTCGGATGCGGGAGTAGAGCCATTCGGTGATGGACATATAAAGGAACCAAGATCTGATCCAGAGATTGTCAATGCTTGACATGAATTTACTAAACTCATATTAGAAACATCCTGTGAAGAATCCAATGAGGATAATCCTGAAGAACCACCTACAATGTAACAAAAAAAAAAAGATAAAATTGTTTCGTTGTTCGTATGGACCAAAAGATTCTTTTTGGTATTATATTAAAGGGTAGTAAAATGTAAATCTATTTAAAATTTAAAGTATGATATTATATATTATATATTATACTAAAAACTGAAAGGGAGCTTTACCAGGTAAGGAGTGATAACCTAAAGAAGATGCTGATGACATCAATGCACCTGAAAAAATTATACAAAGTAAAAAAAAATTAGAATTCCTCATTCCTCATACATGTTTATATAACTTTGATACATAGGATAATAGAAATTTCAATAATCAATAATAATGTATTGAAAAAAAGCTTACTGCTGGATAAATTCCCATCTTGAATTTTACTATTTGCACACCTAACAGTATCAAAGGTACGGCGGAAATAATCAGATGTACGTCGTTGTCGAGCGACGGAACTCTCAATTTCATAGGCAAGGGAATCAAAGACAGACACGACATCCATACCCGATTCTCGTTGTTTTTGAGCTAAAAGAAGTAAAGTAACATAAAGTAAACGTGCAGATCGTAACATAAATTATTCAAAAAGAACATTAGTTTTACGTTTTACTTTAGAAATAAGAAATATCAAAAATAATCATTAGTACCTTCTTTTAATTGATCCTGTGTTTCTTTAAGAATTGCAACTACCTCTACATAATTATCCTGTGTGTGATAAATTAATAAAACCATTAAGAATGCTTAAATATTGCGAAATCCGAATCATCAATATAATCATATAATCATAGAAAAAATTTATTTGTAGACAAAAAAATGAAGAAAAAAAACCGTTGATAAAAAATAAAAATTACTTTGAGGTCGGACAGTTCAGTTGCAAGCTCAGTTTGACATGCTTGAAGAGTTTCTACACTTTGTGTGTACTGTACGTTGTCTGCCAAGAGTTCTTTATTTACTTCCTGTAAACCTTTGATTTCTTCTAAAAGTATGACAATTTCTTCTTGTTGATTTGCTGATTCCTCTATCTTTTTCTGTAATTCATCACTCATAAATGTTACCCTAGAATTGGTTTCCGCTATAAATATATAGAGCAAACAGTATAATAATAAAAGTTGTTAAGAAATGGTCAGAATAAATCTTTTATGCTCATATTGAATTTTTTGTTGTTCATGTTGATTTTTTTTATTTATATACCTAAAGATTGTAATGTCCTGTCTACTAAATATTTTTCTTCCGCTTCAGTCTTTTCTACATCCTCGACTATTCGGCATGCTTCAGCCCTCAAGTTCCTATTTTCGTCCTCCAGTGAAGCCACTCTCCTTTCCAAGACCGTTGCAACCGTTCCGATCGGCGTCCCTTCATTACATATAAAATAGTAACAAAATTTAAATCACATGTCGTCGTCAGGATAATAATAACCATAATAATGAATACAAACCCTACTGAACAATATTTTTTAGTCTCAAAATACATGCCAATGATCATTAAATTTAATTTTTACAAATTTTACTATCAAAATATAGTATTTTTCTCATGTTTCTGAATGGATGTGCAGTAATTTTTACAACGATATAGCACCATATTATCATTCAGCACCCGTTTGATTTATAAAATGAATCAAGTAATCCAGAAAAAAAAGAATAGTGGACAAAATAACAAAGGAGCTTACCGGCCTTACTGTTGTCTTCACTATTGCAAGAGTCATTGTAAAGTTCTAACAGTTGTGTTTTGAATATTAGTTCATGTTTTAATTGGGTGATGGTGTCGTGACTTTCACGATTATCTGTATCTAACAATGTCACACGATCCTCTAAAGTTCTGTTCTGTTCTAGCAGTTGTTGTCCAATCTAAATAAGAATAAAAATTGATGTATAAGTACATAATATTCTTCAATGCATGACATGTATCAAAAATCAAAAGGAGAAATGTGAGATAAATAGTATTGTACTTGAGAAAATACTTACTCTTGCTGCCAATTCCAAATCTTTCTCTTTCTGCAATTCATACAAACAGTCCCAATAAGAATTCATATCACAACTTCAATTATTATTATTGAAACAATTCTAATAAAATTGTTATTCATGCATACTTTACAAGTTGTACGACATTTAAAAAATAATTGATCAAAAAACATTTTATTTTTCATTTATAATGAAATTAAAAAAACACATAAAAATAATAATTTAATTGTGAATTTGTATACCGTCATTTTCTACACTTTAAATAATTGAAACTTCAATGAAATGAAAATTTAAAAATGGATTTTCAGTGAATAATACACAATGAGCTTAAAAATCTGCATATATGTATAATTCGAGACAGACACATACTACAAGTAAGGACTGTCTCGAGCTACATTTACGATTGAATAAAGCAGACCTGATACTAAGTGCACACGGTATAAATGCTAACCAGTAATCTCAAGAATAAAGAAAAAGCAAGGGATACGTCTTTTTTTTAAGTTTATACATGCATAATGAATGTTATACTGAAATAATAAATAAGTAGAAAACACTGAACATACCTCTTCAAGAAGCCGTTGCAACGCATCAACGTCCGAGAATGTTTTTGTCATCTGAGACACACGTTGGCCACTCAACACTGCATTTAAAGAAGATTCATGGTCAGCAATTATATGAGAATAAGCTTTTTCATTTAATTCGCCAGTTTCCATTTATGAATATTTATTTGTAGTCTTGTGACTGACAAGTAGCTCACAGAAATGTTAATACTTCCCCCTATTTTAGATTTTAGACTCGTACAACAATGATGTACTTAACTATTGTCTAGACTGTATAATACTGGAACAACATTGAGTATTGTTATTGTTTTGTGATTTCAATTAGTGCAGCCTAATAATAATAAATATTGTACAAGGAAGTCATTAGTAATATTTTAATGCTATTTCTGTTTCCCTGTAGTAATTCAAGTTGAAGGTTGAAGTATGTATAGGGAGAATTTAAAACTATACTTTTTGTAAAAATAAAACGTTTACAAAAATGTATCACATACAAAAATGATAGCTGTATCAGAATTTGTACTTTTGTATCATTTATTACGGATTCAGAATTTTGAAACATTTCGATGATTTAAAAAATTACAAGTAGCTTCAAGCTTCACTATCAAAAATCAAAACTGTGCCTATACTTTTGCCCCTTTTTGAATCACCACAGCACAGAGGACAATAAAATATTATGCAGGTATAAGGTATATTCTACTGAGAATTGAGATACCACAACACACAACACAAGTTGATATTCAATGCTCAATGCAATGCTAGTTCAATGTTATAATTTTCACTGTTTGTGTGGTTAACAGTTGTAGAGGTGTTGCCAAGTGACTACTCAAAACTCCAAATCCGAAACTAATGATGGTATAACAATAATATATTATTATAGTTTATAGTATTCAAAATTCCAAAGATTACACTTTATAAATGTCCCCTTTATTTTGTCCTTTTATCTATTTTATCTTATTTCTTATAAGTAGATAAATTTTCTCCTTTCCTTTACACACCTCATAATATAAGCTTGAACATGCTTTCGGCTGTAAGTAGCACATAGAACATAATAATATTATCATAGAATACTGAATAATAGATATGTATACTGATCACAGCTAATATCCTACCTCAAGAAAATTGTACTAGCTAAATTTTCAAGTGTGTTTCATCCTCATACAATTATTAGCATTGAGAAAGAAACAATACAAGGATTCATTAAACATACAGATTTTCAAAACGTATAAGAATATAATAATAATAATTATTATTATTATCATTGTTTTTGTTCCTTTTACGGAAGCGATGAAATCGGATATTGGTTTACCCTTTATGTTTAACATAATACACACACACATACACATAGAATCTAACCAAAAAAACATGTACGACACTATTTTGTTTTCTCAAAAACCATTGTTATTGTTTTAGTAGTATCTTTTATAGTCTTGACTCTTGACTTTTAATACGTGCATATTTCATATCTGTGTATCTTTGTCATGTTTTACAGTTTTACTATACTCTAAGTACCCATAATATTATTATATGTATCTACTCCTAAGTTTAGCAAAGGCTGAGCATTATTACAACAAATTATAATAATGGTTTTGGTGTACAGTAGACGTAGTTTTAGTTGAAGCACGAGTTAATATGTCCTTCTTTATTATGTAAATGGATCTCTTTGATGGGACTCAAGCCAAATTTTTCAAGTATTTCCAGTATGAGTCAGAAAGTTATAGCTAATAAAAGTACATACTAATGACTGGAATTCATACTATTTTCCTCCTGGTTCATAAATATAATAATAATATACGTACCAAAATTAAAACACCTTAAATATTCGGATTCGAATATAACATAATACTATTATAATGCCGAAAAATTCTCTATGTATCATGTACTGTGTGTATTTGCTTAATAGAAGCATGTACAATGTACATGTATTTGTCTTGTATATTCTTTTTCAAACAAATTATGCAAAGTTCCAACACAGTATGCTATATGCTAATATCAAAAAGTTCGTTGGTCAGAATCATTTGTCTCTCTTCCACAAAGTCATTGATAAATGCAGGTACTAATAATGATACAAGAATCAGCTAGAACAAGTGTAAACTAGTAGCGATTCATATATCAACTATAGTATATGCGTATAAAAATCTCTTTGTATTAGCAATTAACAACTACACTAGTTGTGCACATAGCCCATAGTTTTATATATATCTATATATTTCACTTTACACATGAATGTACATTAAGATTTTTAACTACTTGAAGAATTATACAAATTAGAAAATAACGATTTTCATTTGAAGAGCAATATTATTACATATTTGTTATCTTAAGCCACTAGAAGATAAACAGGCGAGGGCTTACTCTTTGAATCCTACATATTAAAAGTTCTGTGTTGTACACATTTGCACAACATGTACAATGTACATACAACATACAAGACGAAGCGATGCTGCATACAGCATAATAATCATAATAAAATTGATGGATGGTCTAATGCACAGCCAAAAATAGACGAAATACGATATTACACATTTCATAATACACTAACAATGTCCTATAATGGGAAATCATAATTTCAAATAATAATCATATATATATATATTATTATAGCTTTGTCCTGAATCCTGAATCAGCCAATGTCATGTCTACAGAAGATTAATGCAAAATGATATACATTCAGGGAATAAAATGGTTTCTGCCTATACATAGAGTCCGGATATCCGGATTATAAAAAAGACAAAACTTAACACGGCAGCCTACAACTACGAAGAGTTTCTATGCTTAAAATTATACCAAAAATGTAAAACATATTTCTGGGCACACAGCACACAGAAAAAAAAGACAGGCCCTTTCACATTTTCATTTGACATGAACTTCAACAGTAGCCATGCATTTATTTACTACTTAACTGGTTTTTATAAAGTATTTATAATCATAATAATGATTCCTTTAACAAGCTGTTACCACTTGTCAATATTTAATTATCAGATGAACAGAAAGCCGGTAAATCAGACAAACGTCAGAAGCCAAAAGTTAACCAGAAGTATATTCTGTATAATTCAAATGAGGATATTAGAATTCAAACTAGCTGAAAAATCATATTTACAAAAAAAAACGATTGCGAGTATGAAGTAAAGGATTCTGATTTATGACGTTTACGTTTTCTTTAGCCTGAAAATCTAACATTGACCATTGAATGAAACAATATTTTATACCATTTGAACAACGTCTACTCACCATCACAAGTCATTGAATTTTTGTATTCCAAAGTTTCATTGTAAAGACTACACAACATTTCCTCCTTTTCCACTTAAATAAAACTTAATCATTGACGTTTATATAATTTATAATTATTCATAATAAAATATAAAATACGCAAGAGTTATGGTGTGGCAATCGCGAAAGTGGTATCAGGTATTTCCGAACAAGAATTATCATTACAAATTACAACACACTCACTTTACACCAGAAAAAAACACTACTTAAATCCTAAATGAACTTTGGGTCAAACACAGAGTGTGAAGGCTAAACTTTATGAATCGTAAAACGCAGGTACTAAAAAAATCCTTCAGTATAAAAACACATACACACACAATCTTTTGCTGTAGTACTACATATTTTGTGATTACACAATTGCCTTGTTTAATTTATTTATCAATTCCATATAAAACAATATAATTTCACGTTTTACACAAACGTTTATGTATATTCATATAGATCAGAGTACTGAATTATAAATCATATAAACCAAAACGACAAGGCTATAAATATGTATACCTTCCACATAACTAGATGGTAATTTGTAGCACTGCACTGTTCATTCAGATTCTAGTTTGCCACGCAATAATAACAACAACAACAACTTGATGTCACAGTTAAAATTATAAAAGAGTAAGGTATATTAGACTGTTACTGAAAACAAAACTATTTATTTCAAAACGACAAAAAATAAATAAATCGGCGGAGAATATTCAGTAACCTTGAAAAATGTCTATAGAATAAGAATTAGACTTAATAATTTATACCCAGAAAGAAACAACCAGCTCAGCTCTATTTTCCTCTGGGACAGAAATTTTATGGTAGGATAGTAGGCAGCACAATGAATCATACTATCGTAATGTAATGACATAACAATGCCCAACGTAGAATGAAAGTTGAAAAGACGAAAGACAATAATTCAATGTTGCCATCCTTAATCATGCGTATACTCCTTTTCCCTATTCAACTAGTAACAGACAGTCCAAGAACAAAAAAAAGTATCGGAAAATTCGTTTCAATTCAAGTAACCGCTTACTCTTAGTTCCAACTTAATTCCCATTTCTTGAAGGATTGTCAAGAGACGAACAAGAGTGTCTTCTCGATATGGACATAAAGTATGCACTAAATATTCAAATGAGAAAATTGAACTGTTTTAGACAACTTGACTACGCGTAACTCGTACTATACACTATACGCATCTTCATGCAACTATTGCATGTTTTCCCAAGTTGTAATCTCCATCGATTTTTTGTTACTTTGATCTATTACACGATATGACATAATGTGACCGTGACATCAAAAAGAACAAGTAAACAAAAGAACTGGAGTAATCATTTGTACAGAGTACACATTATTATTATAATTATCCATTAGTTTGTTCTTCTCTGCTTGCTAAACATGAGAATAATTATTATCGCAGATGGTCAATTAGACTGTTTACAATAAAACATTTATAACAACTCGTACTCGTAAAAGTGGACTATTTTTGAACTTGTATTTTAAAAAATGACTTCACTTTGTGTAATCTTATCTGTAATCGCTATTTGTTCAATGCACTACTGACTACTGATAAATACACAAATATAATAAAATTTTGTAATAATATAATATTATGTATATGCATGAAATATTACGCAATGCGGTTTCACTTACAAAAATACCCTAGTGTAAGGTACGCTTGTTCTGGTGTCACAGGACTGAAATCAGTTAATGCTGGAAATGGAATACCACTAAAATCTTCGTTTGGACAACCTGAAAAGAGAATAAAAAATTACATGAATACACAATTATTCTTTTTTCATTTATAATCCATTTCACATTACACATTAGAACCAAGTTTTGGCTAATGTTTTCACGACTATTGATCTATTTTTTTAATCATACGATACGAGTCACTATAAAACAAATATCCACAGCATGACAGAAATTTTTCAAACACAAAACCAAATGATTTGATAATATGCACCCACATGAATATAGAGAATGAAAGATAAAAAATATAGAATGAACCTGGGTATTACTTATTATTCAATGGCAGGATTGCACAATCGCATTATTGTTAACAACACAAATGTCAAATATCAAGAATACACCAATATCATACATCCATTCATTTTTTTTTATTTACAAACGACATTCACGAGAACGTTAATCCGAAGGAATAATACTTGCAAATTCAAACAATCAAGAATCAGACAAAAATAACTTTCCACAACACACGAGAAAACATCAAATTGGTTGAAGCTTGCAAAAACATCTTTCTGCCTGTGTTTTCACAAATTGACATTTCTTTCACTCTAATTTAACTTGTCATGTCTGCACTACATGCTTACACAAACACACACACACACACACACATCTATTGGCACAATATATTTAGAGGTGTTCTATCAGGTCACAAAACCGTTTTTTTTGCCCCATTGATGTGTAGAGTGCATAGATTTAGACACAACTTACGTAAAATGACGTTCCACACACAATAAAAAACACATGTGAATTGGAAATTTCCAGTGTAAAAAAAAATCTGGAGACAAAACTATGTGGATGAGCTCAATGGAACAGCGCAAAAATTGAACTGCTGATGATGAACTTAGTAGAGTGCCAAATGCCAAGGTCTTTTCATTCATTCAATCTCTTCACCACAAGTTTTTATTTTGCCAACTGTTCTTCCCTCTTCCTGAATCATCAGGCGACAGATATAAATACAGAACATAGATCAAAAATAAAGACACAATAACCCTAATAATAATACTACTACTACTAATTTCTGTCAATCTTTTTTTCCAAAAAATTAATGGTACTACTGTACTGTAAAAACGTGGAATACACTACAGACTTGCTATAAATATGCAACAACGAATGTGTGTGTAGTCTGTATCAGACGTTCACTCACTCACACTTACATAATACACTGAGTGTGTAGTACACACTGTGTACAAAAATGAAATGCTTTATAATTATTTGTCTATTATTATACAGAAATACTGGCAGAGAGATTGTTCAAACTGTTGCTCTTACATGTGTTCAGAACAAGAAGTACACCAGAAAGCAATGTACAACATGAAAAACAGGATTTAGAATGGGTTCTTCAATGTGTAGTACACATAATGCAAACAATGTAGCAAAGTACTAGCTAATTCTTGTAAATGTAAAGCAGTTAAAATGTTAACATCACATACAAGTTTTAGCCCGCGGTGCCCTCCGGGCACAATCATTCTAATAGTTATGGGTTTCGTTTCTCGTATGTAGTTTTTTGTAATGCAAAGACTTTGCATAAGTTACGGAATTTTTTAAATATCAACTGATTGACTTGAACACTTGAAACTTGAAACCCGTGAGTACTTTGAAAATTTAGTGGCCCCTCTCTTTTAATGTATCGATGCAATACTACAATCTCAGTATGATATAAAGATTTTTCCCTCTCAGCTTGCCCATATCCTCCCCCGTGCCTCTTTTTTCATAAGGGTATATCTTAAATATCTAACATGGATGTAGTAGCCTCAGTCGGGGAATGCTTGACACTATACCCTTAAAAACCTGCAATAAAAGCTAAGAAAGTATCAGAAGATCATGTATATTTTTTAATATTTCAAAATCACTTTTATAGCTCCTGTGTATCGGCTTTCCTGTTATTTCGTCTTTTAGCCCGTCATTTCAAAAAGAATTGTTAGCAATACAATATACAGTATACAGCACAAAAACTTAAAACCTCGTGATTTTAAAATTTACAGTAATGCATAATTAAATGTATATTGTACATTTTATGCGATGCACAATATACATAAGGTTCTGTTTCTATGGTTTTAATTTCTTGCTAACACATAAAGTTAATAATGCGTAAACCTTTGCGTCAAGCAACCACAGTACACAGTATACTCTCATTGTTTACTTCAGTTTCGTAACTAACAGTATCCCTATGATACAAAAAGTTCCCTTTATATAGCATAGGAAAGATCAATTCTCCTGGGGAAACCCTTTAAGGGGTCAAAGTTCACTTTTTATGAATGACACCGCTTACTTGACCCCTCAGAAGCTTATATTCCAAATTTCAAGTCAATCGGTTGAGCCGTTTGGGCTCCAGGTCGGTGGAAACATACAGAGAAACGGAAACCCATAAACATTAGATTGATTCATGCCTAAAATTTTCAGAACATAAATATATTATGTCCAACCAACAAATAGAAAATAAATTGTGTCTCCTAAAACACTTTCCGGGTATGTATTTACATATATACATGATCTATGATCTTGTATATACACAGTACACAGTTAATACCTTATCATTTTCAGCAAAAACAAAGGTGTAAAATGTTTTTTGGTGCGCTTGATAAAAATTTGAGTATGATATAAATTATAAATATCAAAGATTTATTTTTATGATTTACATTTTGAAAATGTATCATTATTAATAATTATTATGGGCTATTTGAATACTTTTTTAGTATTGCTAACATTTTATATATTTTCTTATGTACTTAGATATGTCCCGAATTGCAATTTTCACACCACATGATAATATACGCTTATTATTTTGTGAAATGAGTTCATTATTTGAATATATTATGCAATGTTTTACATTTCGAGAGTTGTAATAATAATTATTATTATTATGAAACATTCTAAAAACACAATTATTTCGTATTAAAAAAATATTTATTTCAAGTAAAAACGCCCGTCACATGACGGGAATAAAATCTGCCTACAAAATCCGTATCCGTATCCGACGGATCAAAAGTCTTCACATTTCAAAGTTTCACAATCCTTACGCCCATTCATTTGAAGCCAAAAACAGAATAATTTGTGCCGTATTCGGATTAGTAGAGTTGCTCCGTTTCAGTTCTCGACATTTCTTTAATTGATGTGTTCTCATAACTATAGCTGTTTTTTCTAGCCTTAACTAAAGCCTTTTTACTTAGCCAGAGTAATAGCAATTTCTCGTAGCCAGAGTAATAGCCATTTATCTTAGCCAGAGTAATAGCCATTTATCTTAGCCAGAGTAATAGCCATTTCTGTTAGCCAGAGTAGTGTCTTTTTCTCTAGAGCGTGGCACACCGAATGACGCCACCGGATATGGATTTTATAGAAGGTAGATTATGTATATATTTTGTGTTTTTCCTTTTTTCTGGTATATATATTATAATATTGTGTGTACTTTTAAATTTAATGCGAAAAGTTTTATTACAAGGTATGGATAGGAAGTCTCATGAGTCATGACATTAAATCATACTTCAAATAAGTTTATATGCCACTATTTATCCGTAATTTATTAGTTTTGTATTTATGGACATGAAAGGTATTCAAAATGATTGCATTCCTTTAGAAGGTTGAGATAAAAAGAAGTGTCAAGTTCAAGGTTTTTAGGATATAAAAACAAAAGGTATATTGATATTTATTTTTCTTCATGTTTAATTTCTTTATCCACAGGGAATTAGAATTTTTTCATTCATCCATTCATTAAGTGCGGTGTTGATAAATTTCTTTATCATTATTAATTTATACATACATTACATTATTTTATTGTAGTTGAGTACCAACTATAAGTAATATTATTATAGGCATTTTACTTGTTGTAAATGGCGATACTAGATATAATACATAAGTAAAAGTTTTAAGATATACATTATTTTATGTATTTTCATATATGTGTACTATATATATATTTAAAAAATAACAAGGAGATATTCCTCGCTTTGAATATATCATACAAGATATAACTCTTCAAACTTTAACGTTTTTTTCGTAATAATTATTCCGGCGTACATTTGTGAATACATTTTTTATTTTACTATATGGACGAGGATGACGAGATATATATAATATTATATAAACAAGTAAAATAATAACAATAATGTCAAAAAAAACTAAATCTTTAAAATTTTTATATTATACTATATTATTATGTTATGAATACGCTTTTTTATGAAACATCTGAATCCGAATCATCCATTATTTGTTCTAAGGGTGTGGCTCCCAGCCTAACCAACTCGGTTGCTAGTATAGGGTTATCTTGACACATTTGGTAAGGAGTATACCCGGCGTAAGTTTCGGTTTCCAGGGTACATCCGCATTCCGTTATCAAAACACGAATAGCATTCAGTTGTCCTCTTTCGGTTGCAAGATGTACTGGAGCACGACCTGCTTTGTTTTCCTATAAAACGGAAAAAAAATAATGTATTATATATCTGTGCATAACAATATAATCAAATCATAATCATAATCATGAAATAAAATCATAAAGCATTTATATAAAAGGAAGAGCCAGATAATAAGATAACTCACAGTTTTGTGCAGGTCTGCTCCTAACCAATGTAAAGTTCTTATAACATCACAATGTCCACCCATACTGGCTAAATGGATCGGTGCTTGACCTATGAAAATAATAAAAATCCATATACATCAGTAAACAGTCAAGTAACATATAATCAATTACATAAAATTGGGATTGAATAATAAAACAGAATATTGTTGTACTGTTCAATCTATATTATAGATTCATGTGTTCACCAAATTTTTAATTCTAGTCTCCTTTTATCTTTCACTGATAGTTTACACATGAGTTTACACTATTTTGGGTATTCCCCAACTAATATCAAACTAGGATGTATGCGTGTTTCCATTGTGTGTACAAAGTACAAGTTTTGTACTAAAACATTTATTATTATAGACATATATTTCCATTCTACTGAGCATACACAAAATCAACAAGAGCAACATAAAAACACAACAACTAAATCATAAAAATCACAAGTATGAAATCATTCTCTCTCTATGTAAGATATAAATTGTACACATACATGTATAAAATGTATAGTATGCATGTATCAAGACGATCGCAGACCACAAAGTATGTACATAATATGTTTCAGTCAGGTATAATATAGTATTTCAGTATTCAGTATATTATAGGGATTCCCCTTCGATCAAAATTATGTATTGCTAAAAACTTGCACAAAAAACTGGAAAACCTGTCCAAATTAATTTATGCTATTTACTTTACAAAATTTCAATCTCTTCAAGTTTTTTAGTAGACTACAAATATGTATACATACAGTCTGGATTACTGAGTTGTAGATTTTTTTTTGAAGAAATCCAAATAACAACATAAATATATAATACATAAGGAGGAAAAACAATAGTTTCTGATTTGTTTACATGTATTATACATTATACATACAAATGAGTTTGAAAATTGCACATTATATTTATTTGTTTTATTTACCAAGAATTAGTTTTGGACAAATTGGAATACATTTTACACTTTTTTAACTACTAATAATTGGTGAGACAAAGTCTATAGATTTTACAAATAAGCAAAAAATCTTGATTAATTATTGTTCTATTGATTTGTGTACTTATGCAAGTATAATTTTATATTATAATGAATTTCCCATCTCCATTCTCAATTACGTCCATACATAACTGTTTTATATAATACTTTTATATTTATTATACAAAACACAGTGTGTGCAGTGTACATATTACATATATATATATGTGCACTGTTACACAAACTCCACTTATATAATTTGTGTGTGCTCAATATAAAATCCTACGAAAATTCCAAAAATTCCCACGTTTCCAGTTTTCTACTGAAAAGTCAACAAAAAGACAAGACGAATGTTAAGAAAGAAGCTGAATATAAATAAAGTAAAAAAAAAGTAGTCATGTTTTCTAAACAGTAGCAAAAGTATGGTGCGAGATCGAGGGAATACCATTTTCAGCAATAATACTGCTAATGCAAGCATGCAATTGTTAAACTGTACCATGACTCATCGGATTATATTCTTTTAATGAATCAAAAAGTATCTTATACAGAAGAATACGTAGTAGACGTTTCCCTTTAATGGGTAATTATAGCAAAATATATTATCAGTACAGCATCATCATCATCACTTATCTCACTAGACTAAAGTTTTTTTTTTTGTAGTTGTATTTGTATACTTCTTGTATAAATTCATGTTTTCTCACCATTGACAAGAGGTAAATTGACAGCTACATGACGTACTGAGTTTAAAGGAAATTCTGTATATTATTATATCAATATAAAATATTATTTTAACCAATCAATTCATAATCATAATCTAAATAGTCTTAATAAAATATTGTCACTATTAATTAATCAATCGTATTATTTGTGTTCCTGTAGAACAGAAATAGATGCATTCCATGTGATACAATACATTATAACACTACAGTAATAGGAACATCACGATTGTGAACACATATTTTTTTGGATGTAAGCCTACAAAAGCCGCATACCTCGTGCCCAAGAATGAAGAAGAGCAGAAATAATAATAACACATTCCCAACATATAAAACACGGGGATTCCCCCAGAACATCGTATTTGTATGTACACGTAGCTACTAAATACCATCATTTTTTACATGTATTTAAAGCTAGATAATACAGCTACCGCGGTGCTACTCTTTGTATATATGTATATATATGTGTGTAATGTGTATGATGCACTCACATGTTTGTAAAAAAGTTGTGTTATAAATTTAGTACAACGTAAATCTAAAAATAAGCAGACTCCTTAAATGGATGAGACTGAACGATTATTTTTAACTATCGTACGGGAAATCCCCAACAACCTTGGCTGTATCCTCAATCCTCATTCCATTCTATATTAAAGAAATACACAATTCAATGAACGACTTGTAGTACATAAAACTCAACAGGGAGTTCAATTCACTTTAGCGTCCCATACTATGTATGTCGTATGTAAATGTCAATGTGGATGGAATTGCATAGTGGAATTTTTGACAATGCATCATATCTTTTATCAGTGCATAATATAATAATAATACATTATGCATTTTTTTAGATACCTTTCTTTGTATAAACAATTAAATATGCTTGATACCTGGACATATAAAACGTCATTTTTGCTCCTACTACTCCTACTACTAAGAAATACTTTCACGTGGAAAAAACTAACGTTCCTTTCTACTGTCTCATACAATATAATATAATATAATATAACTTGTGTATGTATACAATTTAACTTCCCATGTAGGCATACTTTTGTAAATGATTACAGTATGGACCTTTACAATTCGTCACACTTGCAAAATACTTTGAAATTTCCTACGTCATTATCTGTCTATACACGCAAAATTTTCTTTGTACGTAATAACTTCCCTCAGTACTCAGTAAAAATTCACGTATATTGTTAATTATGTCGGAACAAAATCAACACGTAGTGACTCTGGTTTTTTTGTTTTTGTATCGTAATATGTCCTAATACATTAAATAGTTTTTACTACCTCTAAGGTGCAATTGTTGTTGTTGCATTAGTTTCACAAATAAAGTTCTTATTAGGTCAAATCATAAAGACTTTTTAAATCATGCTCTTGATCACTTATATCACTAATAAGAAATAATAAAATAAGTGAAATGATGTGTGTAACACAATTTATCTGTCTATCTATACACACACTGTGGACAGATAGATTTGAACGTTTTCTGAATGTTTTTATGCATGCTTTGTTTTGTTTTTTCAATCCCAATTTAAAAAATACAGAACCATAACTTGGAGCTAAAAAGTATTATTTTTTTATTGCATAAAAGTTTCAACTTACCATCATAATTTGATGAGTCTATTTGCTGAGGAAGAGTTTGTGCAAAAGGTGGATAACGTAATTGGCATTGCTGTAGTTCATTTGCAGAGAGGGCCATTGATACAGCCTGTACACAATGAAGATCACCTAGTCGAGCTGCAATGTGAATGGGACATTCCCCTTGTCTATCTGTAATTTATAATTTATTTTTTGTTGTTAAAATTAGTTTGTAAGTAATCTCTACATATTTCCTTTCTAAGACAATACGTTTTACTATAGGAGAAAAGTCATGAACTTTTGATTTTTTTTCTTGCTTATTTTATTACTAATAAGTTATTGCTCTTACCTCGAATATCTACACGGGCACCAGCGGCAACGAGGTAACGGGCTACACGGGATTGCTTCGTTAAGCAAGCCAAGTGTAATGCTGTTTGACATTCATCTATAAATATAATAATAGAAGGTTTAGTTAAAGCTAATTCATGTAACTAAAATTTGGTAAAAATTTACAACGTACTTAAATTTCTGTGTATATTATAAATAAATAAATAATAAATATAATAATATATTATTATATGCATGCCTCACTTTTCTGTCCTGCGAAATTACTAATTCGTGTAACTTTTAAAATAAACAACGCACCAGTAAATAAATT
>JAQGBH010002727.1:0-22917 GCA_034698265.1 Sminthurinus aureus
CAGAGTAGTAGCCATTTCTCTAGAGCGTGACTCGAACCCCGACGCCACCGGATACGGATTTTATAAGGTTGTTAGATTATTATTACGCATGTAACTAGAAAAAAGGAGAGCGAGAAAATATGTACCAAAAGTCCTATTTCTAAAGTCTAGAATCTAGAATCTAGAAAGTATAAAGTAGAAAATGCGGACATTTGTATTTCGTATTAAATGTTTTCATTGTACATATTAAAAAACTCGTCATTTAAATTAAAACTACAGGATTTGACAGGGCTCCCGTTTCCCGCATTTCAAAAGGTACAGATTACACATTTGAGCAATATTTTCCTTCATTTCAAACAAACTGTGTATTGTGTACTGTGTGCTTTGTCGAATTCGGATGACGCAGTCCCAAATTTAATACCAGCTTGATTCAAACCAAAAACCGTTTTTAGAGGGAATTAATAAATGGGATTGTATTACAAGATTTCCTTGTTGGTTTTGCAATGTCAATTGTCAATTGCCAATATTACAAAGTCAAAAGCATTTGCTGATTTCATGCAGTGGATTAAAATGGTACAAAAATTTCGCTTGACTTGACAAGTTGTCATGGCCTTGATTTACTCGACCATTTTGACTGTATTTTACTGTACAAACTGTTCTTGTATTGAAAGATGAAGGATCAAGACAGGAACAAGAGAACGAGAACGAGACTGAGCATTGAGCATTGAGCATTGAGCATTGAGCATTGAGCATACAGCATACAGTATGAAAGAAGAAGCATGTTGATTTTGTGAGTTGTCTTTGTCTTTGTCTCTCTCTCTGGCTCTCTGTCGATCTCATCAAAGGAAGAAACAACTCGAGACTCGAGACTCAAGACAAGACAGGAGAGGAGAGGACAAGGCTAATGGAAGCAATTTTGAGTCTTTTACAAGAAATTTATATACTTAGTTGAACTTGACTTGGAATGGTCCTTTGAAGGATTTCTCCTGAATACTGAATACTGAATACTGAAAACGGAAAACAGAATACTGAGCACACAACCTTGTTCGATTAACCTCAAATAGAAATAGAAATCCAAATAAATGGACATGAGATAAAGAGAGAAATACTCAAAACCCACCATTCGCCACAAAACTTGAACGTTCAATGTTCAATGTTCAAAAGAGCCAATGTCATTGTCCTTGTTATTTTAACGATTTTGCAATCGTCTTGTTCAAAACAGAAAATAGAAAATACAAAATACAACGTCATGTAAACAGTAGACTGTAGACTGTAGAACAAGTTGATTCTAAATTCTAAATTCTAGATTCAAGATTCAATAATCCGCCACAAGCCACAAAACAAATAGTTACAAAAGGGCGTAGATATTTATATCTGCTCTGCTCTTTATCTTCATTTGTTTTCACTTTCCTTTTCACTTTGACATTGGCTTTGGTATTAGGCTTTAGGCTTTTGTGCAATGCACACATGAGAAGGGAAAGAGGAAAGAGGTGAAAGATGAAGAATGAGGAAAGTAGAAGAAGGAAGAGAAAACAATTTTTGTTTGTGTGGTGTGTCTAATGTGGATGTGATTGCGACTGTCTTTGGTATTTTGGGGAGATGGAAGTTGGTGAATAATTAAAAATCTTTTGTAAGACCCTCTATTATTCTTAGCTCTTAGCTCTTAGTGTCTAGAGTCTAGAATCTAGAATCTGGTGTCTGAGGAAGAAGAAGAATAACAAGAATTTACATGTCTATACATTATACATCTCCATTCTCCATTAAACACAGGAATCACAATAGGAAAGAACAGAGGACTTTCACACTAATTATTCAAATCTCTTGTCTAAAACTCTCCAGTCTTTTCCTCCGATTAAGATTCCTCAAAAGCTCAAAACTCAAAACTCAGAACAAAACACAAAAACAACAACAACAAACCGTACAAAATGCAAAATACATCCACAAAATAGACATTTACACATGAATCGTAAAGCTAGAGGATTACACGCAAATTACTGTTCAAGTGCTCAAGAATGCCAAATGCCAAGCCAAGCCAAAGCAAGGAAAACCCAATGATAAAATTTACGGATTGCCGCCCTTTTAATCCAATCCAATGCAAGGACTCTTCACTCTTTAGCAGCCACAAAGAAGAATCAAGAATCAAGGAATTTCTTTACCACTGCTACTTTCTTTGTTTTTGCATTGTGTGTATTGTTTGCTATTGGTATTTGGATTAAAACGTTAAAGATTATCAGAGTATTGACAGATCCCAAGTGAAAAGTGGACACAGAAACAACAAACATAAATTCTTGGAGGAAATTAGGAAAATATAATTTTGAGCTCCGAGTTTAGAGCCGAGTGCTGAGGAGGATGTAAAAATAAATTGTGTAAATAAGTCATGCTTGAATTAGACATTAGACTTAGACAAGTTGTTTATGAACGGAGATTCAGCCCCAGATTCAGATTCAGATTGAGATAGAAATGGAAGATAATACAGAATAAAATTTTGGATTCCATTTGCAATTTCTTGTTGATATTACAATTCATGTCTTTATCAAAGTCAGAGAGGATGTAGAACGTAGAGACGCTGGTTTCTCAAATGCAAATATGTACAAATGTAGAGGCAGATTTAGATTTAGACTGTACACTGTACAAGCATATGCTTAGTCTTGATACGAAGATGAGATAGAAATGTTGTGCAAGTACATGGGACAGTGTTCAATATACATGTGCGTCTGTGAATTGTAGATGACTTGATATTAAATGTTCCCGAGTTTTTGGATCTGACGTTTCCTTGAGATGTGGCCAAAGAGGAGAGACAAGAACGCTCCTCCATTTTACATTAAGCACAACCAAAATCCAAATCCAAATCCAAATCCCAAATTCTCAAGTGTATGCATTTGACTGGCTCGAGGACGGTCTCCTCCATCTTCCATCTCAGAGTTTGTAGTTTCTAGTTTCTAGCTTCGAGTCTTATCCAATCCAATCGAATGATATGATATGATATTATGGTATCGACTGACTCATCCACATAAGATATTGGAAAGGAGAAGAGAAGAGACAGGAACAAACTGGAATGAACAAATGGGACACGTCAACCATGTTTGTTTAATATCTGACTGTGAGTCGGAATCGAAGTCTGAACCTGATTTTGGGGTTGATTCTGGCTTTGATTATGTCTCCTACTTTTCCTTAATAATTTCTCTCATAAAATTATTCTGACAGGCCAAATAACCATTTTGCTCCAACTTTCAACTAGAGACAGAAATTATCGAGTATCGAGCATCCTTATTTATCCTCATGTTCAGCGTTCAGTGCACAAGGCGTAATGCACAAAGCACAAGTAGAATAACAAGGTCAAGCATATCTTTAATTTCTCTTTTCTTTCCTGCAGAACGTCTATAGTTTAAAGTCAACCTAAAATACATGAACACAATCAAACAACTTTTACTCTATACATTTTATACTTGATTTAAAAAAGCCACCAAGGTAAAATTCAATGGTTTGAATCTGGCATTTGGATTTTTATTTCAACTCGGACGCTTATAGCACGGTTTGGACGGTTATAAAAATCTAACCTTTTTCTACACACCACACATGAACTTGCCTTTGCTTTTTACATTCTTCCAGTCTCTACTCTCTAGTCTCTAGCACTGTTTTTTTTCCCCTACTTCAGTTTTGTAATGTTTTAGTTATCATCTGGACTTTTGGATTTTGGGTTGGACACTGGCCAAAAAACAAAGAGGAATCCAGAATTCAGGAATATGTAAGTCTATTGCACATTGTACATTGTATATTGTACCATATATGCGATATATGCGATATAGGATACAAGTGCAAAAGTGAAGCAGAAAAATAAAGAGGACAATGGCTGAAAGCCGAGTTTCCAGTTTCGAGTGTTGGATCTCGAGACTCAAGTCTCGTCTAGAGTCTGGAGTGCAGACAGAGAAAAATATACAAGCGGAGAAAACAAACAAGGTTAGAGATAAAGATAAGAAAGAGAGTCTGAATCGAGTAAATGTGTTGTGTATTTTATACTGCCTATTGTGTATCTGCATCTATATTATTTGTACCACTTGGACCTTGGATTACAAATGGACGGATGAAATAGAGAAATGGAGAAAGATGCACGAGAATTGAGCCCATGCTGTAGACTGTAGATTGTAGATAAAATATAGGAAAAAGCTTGAGCATTGAGCGTTGAGCATTGACCATGGAGATTTTAGCATTGGCCCTTCGGTTTTCGGTATTTGATAGTCGGCTGTGCACTATGCACGGTGTAGTGTTACGGATAAGGCAGGAAATTGGAAAATAAAAGGGAAAACGGAGCAGAATGGAGAGTAAAAGGTGAATGGAGAATGGTGAAAGTAACAACTATCAAAAACTGCACAAAAAAGTGTGCTATTGTGTTGTGATTGTGATTCTGAGTAGGAAGTAGGAAGTAGAAAGTAGGAGGAAGTGAGTTGAGACGCACTAATCTCTACTTTTAATGTTTGCCACAACTTTCTTTTTTATATTCCTGTTTCGAGTTTCGAGTTGGACTTGGATTTGGCTTTGATTTGCCCTCGGCTATTTTCGCACTTTGTAACTTTTTCTCTTCTAATCTTTATGAAGATGGAAGATTCCAAGATTCCAAGATTCGAGGATCGAGATGGAGCAAAGGGCGACTGGGGAAAGTTTGTCCCTCTCAACACCAAAAACTTACTCCTTTTTTTCTAAAAAGCAATTCTCTATTAAAATGTTACATTGACATTTTACCATCTTGCTTTCTTCACTTTCCTCACTTTCTCTGCTTTCTCTATTTTCTACTTTCTCCTCCTTTGGATATAGATATGGATATGAGTGAACGGATTCTGTTCCGTACACGGAGACCGAGAATTGGATCAATAAGAAAGTCCGGCTGGTTGTCCTGTTCTTTTCTATCGTCTGGTCTGGTCTGGTCTGGTCGGTGGATCGGCAAAAATGATACAGATGGAAATGGAATATGAGATAATGTAATATAATATAATGCAGTGGAATCGGAAGTAATGTAGAAATGTAGAGTGTAGAGGTTCGGAGAAAAAGGAATCAACGGGAAAAAGGCGCGTATGAGAGTGAAAGTGAGAGAGAAACTTAAACGAGAAGTGTCCACCACTTCATTGGTTCATCATAAATCTTGTTCAATCTTCTTTTACTCCTTTACTCTGTCCACCCAAAACCTGGAGCTAGAATTGGAGCTAGACCTGGGAATGGAACTGGAACCAAAAACTTCAGCCTCCATTTAATCAAAAGACAGAGATTCTTTGCTTTTTCCCGTCCATGCTCCACTCGACACTCGACATTGGACATTGGACACCGCCTGTATATATGTGTATTGTATATGCATTTTGAATCTAGAATCTAGAATCTAGAATCTAGACATGATATGAAAAGTACAAATGAGCAGATACATGAAATGACAAAGTTACTTTTTGTTTCTGAATTTTTGCTGGAGGATTTGGGAAATCTCAACACTCAACACCCGACACTGGACAAAGTTGAATTTCACAGAGCTTTCTTTCGTCCACTCATTCCTTCAAATCCATTCCATTTCTGGATTTCTTTCCGCTCTCAGCATATTTTTTAAAAGGATTGAAAAAAATGTCTGGTTTCATTTTCACGGATCTTGAATCTTGACCATTGGATTCTGATACGCAGATATTTATATAAAATGTACAATTTCTAGTGACCAATCTGTAGTCTGTAGTCTGTACTCTTTCTTGCTTTTGATTTTCGAGGATTGAGCGGACGATGATATTGTATGATGACTTTTGAGTAAAGATTTACATTGGATTCAAGGGCAAACTCTAAATTCTAAATGATCTTGCTATTGATTTTCTTCGCTTCTCTTGGCTGTACAAACTACAAAGTACAAACTGCCAAATACAAAAGAGACAGAGAAACAGACACTGTGGTATAAAATCTATAGTTTTCCACTCGGTTCTATCTCTAGTTTCATTTCATTCTGTATCTTTCCTTCATCACGTGCACTCTACTACTTTACTATACTGTCTACTGTCTGTAGATTGTGCAGTTTGTAGATTGTAGATATTTACACTTTCACTTGACTCTCTTCAATCTCGAATCTTCAGTCTCCAGTCTCCAGTCTTCAATCTAAATTCAGACTGGAACACCGCAGTTGTATAAATACACTGTACGAAATGAAAGACAACACAATAAAACAGAGTTGACAAAAAAGGGGCCTCGACATCGGACATGTGTAAACAAATAAATCCTATGCGGATCTTCAACTCTGAACTCTGGACTCGATACAAAAAAAATCCCTCCAAACTCTGGACTTCCGTTTTGCTCCAGTACAAAAAGCCCCAAATTCACATTCTACAAATACAAATACAAATACAAACAAAAAAACAAACAAAATTTGGATCTATTCAACCTTTCGCATTTGGATTCAAATGAAAATGCAATAAAAAGGGGAAAATGAAATGAGGATCAAGAGTCAAAAGTCAAAAGTCAAAACAAACATGCAATAGTTTAAAAGGTATACTCAAAATCATCCAGCCAATCAACGCCAAAGCCAAAGACAGAGTCAGAGTCAAAGGGAAATACTGCAGGTGAAGAATTAGGAACGGAATTCGTTTTGAAAATTTTCATGGCAAAGGTAAAATTGCTCTAGACTCTAGACTCTAGAAATTTTTATTATATATCGTACACACTAAAATGAACAAAGTACAAGCTCCAATCTAGAGACTAGAGACTAGAGTCAGAAGCCAAGAGCCTCTAGCACATGCATTTATGTAAACTGAACCAAAGTGAACAGGATTGCAAAAGATAACGACTTGACTAGACCTAAAATCTAAAACGTAAAACTCCCAACTCTCAACTTCCAATTCACATCGCACAACGTGGAACGTAGATCGTAGAACGTAGAAGGTTGAGCATTGAGCGTATTACAACGTGAAATAAAGGCCATGGGAGTAGACTTGTGTTTTATCGTCTTTTTGAGAAGACGCGAAAGCGAAACAAGATGAAAGAGCATTTAATTTAAGTGGGCATCAGGAATTGGCTATTAGCTCTATGGAATTGGTAATGAGCTCAAGTAGAGCAACAGCCAGAGTCAGAGCAAGAGAAGAGAAACAGGACGAGTGAACGAGTGACTACGGCAAATATATATACATACACACACATGCATGGGAATATAGAGTATGGAGTATGGACGATAGGGAAATAAAATAGGAAAAATTCCAATATCATCTTTTCGTTTTACATTGCTCCAACACACACACACAGAGCAGCAGAAAAAGAGACAGAAGCAGAAAGAAAGAAGAGCAGCGTAAAACTGCATTTCAAATTCAAAGAACACTTTCCCTCTGTCTCCCTGTGTATATAATATTGTAGTTGATGGGGATGGAGATGGAGAAAGTAAAATAAGCTGGAGTGAAAGCAAGAGACTGAGAGAAAGAGCAAGGACCAGCAGCTTCTGATGTAAGAGCAAGAGCAACAGAAAGAGAAGGAGAGAGGAGAGTAGGAGTTGAACTATTTGCTGCAGCTGTAGCTGTGGGAGTGGAGATAGAGGGAAAAGTAAAATAGTAATTTGGCGTGTATCATGTTTGAATCTCTTGCCATTTCTGCATGAGTGAATGTGAGAAGGTTTTGCCAATGCCAATGCTTTCTCTTTCTCCTTCCGCTCCTTCTCTTTCTGTCTCTATCTATTCCCTGCTCTTCTGTCGCTGCTGCCACTGCCGCTGTTGCTCTTCCTCTTCAGATTCTGTCTCTGCCTTTGACTCATTTTCATTTCTCCGTTCTGGTTCTGACTGTGACTCGAGCTCTCGAGCTTTCGATTTCTCTAGTTCTCTATTTCTCCATTTCTCTGGTCCCATGACTTTTCTTTACTTTGTACTTTGTACACTGTACACTTTCTCTTCCGTCTCTTCCACTAAGTCATGCTCTCTTGTAAGTTCATTCTAGCAGGCAAATAGGAATGGAAAAGGGACCAAACACAAATACAAATACAATCTCAATCTTACTCTCTCTCTCTCTCTCTCGTTTTCTCTTCCTCCCTCACACGCACAAACAGATGAGTGAGCATAATAACACAGAACGGCAGAGTACGGCAGAGTGGATCAGAGAATAGTCGAGTGGAGAAGAGCAAAAGAGACAAACAGAGAGGAAGAGAGAGAGAGAAAGAGAAAAGAGGCAGACAAAGATGACAACAAACTAGAAAGAGGATGAGCGGCTTAGTGGCGTGAAATGAACACAATTGCTGAAAGAATCTGGGAGAAAACAAAGTAGAAATGGTGGAAAGTAGTAGTGGGAAAGGAAAAAAAGGAGAGAAAATAGAGAAAATAGAACAAGTATGAGAGATATCAAAAATGGACTTTGCGTGACCATTGACCATTGACCATTGGCTGTTGCCCTATGAGCAGCCTCCATCTTCTATATTCCATATTCCACATTCCACATCATGGCGTAGCATACCATATGCTCTGTGAGGACTCTCGACTCTCGACTCATCTGCCCTTCTTGTCCAGCTTACCAGAGTCATTTAACTTGTGCTCTCCAATCTCCAGTCTACAGTCTCGAGGCTCGAGTCTCGAGTCATTTCCAGTTTTTTACTCGTTATGCAAGAAAGAAGAAAGTACTACAGTATTTTTGACTCGTACAACCTACAACTTTTTCCTTGTGGCTCTTTGTATAGCCTTTTGTGCAAAAACAAAAACAAATCCAGTTTTCCTTTTCCGCCTACACGGACCTTTTTTTACACCACAAATACTGTATGAGATCTGGTATTAACGGACACAGTATGTAGAATGTAGTAATTTGGTGATTTAGTACCAAAAGTTTATTTTGCAATTCAAATAATATTAATTTAATAATAATTTTTCTATGCAATATACATAGGAATGAAAAGTAAAGGACTTAATAATAAATAATCAAAATAGCGAACAGGGTTGTCGAATTTTAAATATATTGGAGAGCTTCGTTTCGTCTTCATTTTTTCGCTCAACTCTGTAACTCTGTTCAATCACCGCATGCTGTGGAATTAAATAGAGGGAATGAACAAAGAAGAAAAGAAACTTTCACATCACATTTTCACTAGAATGTGATCAGTCTGAATTTTCATCATTTTCATCTTTTAAAGATATACGACGGTTCGCGTACACCTTTTTGCAGCATTATCAATTATCAAGCTTACTACTTAGCAATTAATTGTACTGCATCCTTGATTTAGCACGGGGCTCTAAAATCTGATACTGGATTTAGGATTCAGCACAGAATTTTATTCCGAATTTTACATGCCGTAATGTTTCATCATTTAAAACAGAGGAGATGTATTATTGTTCCCTGTTGTATACAATTTGCAGTGGAATTAACTATAGAGATATCTCTATATCGATATTGATCTGGATAGTTCGGTTGTTGTTATTAAAGCGTTATTAGTTCCGCTTCCAACCTCCAACTTGTGTTTGTTCTCCATTCTCCATCTTCCTCTGTTTTTGACTCCGGTTGAGCCATTAATAACTACTAGAGAATATACCAAAAAGAAAAGATGGTCGGCCATATTCATCTTCAAAGTCAATGAGATTTGGGTTTAGACCACGAGCGAGAGTATAGAATAGAGAATAGAGAATAGAGAAGTAATTGTAATTGAAAGTCACGAGTCTCCAGTCTCGAGTCTCCAGTTTTAAACAGTTCCAGCTCAAGCGCCGGCACTTCCAATCCTGTGACTTTTTGCCATTCGCCATGCATACATACGCGTTTAGAGTTTAGAGTTTAGCATTGGACTTGGACTTGGAATCAGATTTATGCGTGAAATTGAAATTGGAATAAGAAAAGCCATACAAGTAGAAAATATAGATCTTTTAAGACGATTATATTTTCTCAGCTCAAACTAAAGCTCGGCATGAGCTCTAAGAAGTTACAAGTACGCACAGTTTGTAGTTTCTAGTTTCTAGATTCTAGTTTGTACGCACAGTCTCAAGGAAGGAAGGGAAATTAAAAATTATGTTAATTGATTGCGCCTTGTTCGTTCCGCGTTCCTCCTTTGCTCAAGTCGCCCTTTCCTTGCTCCTCGAATCCTTGTACACTTTAAAGAGGAAATCGTACCATCATTTCGTGCGTTATAATTTGTACATGTCTGTAATCTGTAGACTGTAGAGCACATTCTACAAACTGTGTGCGTTTTGAATTCAAGGTGGCTTTGCCTCTGAGATAAACAATCCTTGCTGAAACCGGAAATGAAGCTGAAAATCCAAATAATCCAAATCCAAACTTAAACGTCAAGTCAAAACGAAAATCTTGCTGGAGAGCATGTGTACCACTACTCACTACTCGACACTCGACATGACTAGAAAATACAATATAAAGACATTTCACAGCCCAAATTCATCACTCATCATCATCATTCACCAGTCATCAGCTTTTCATTCCCCACTATTCCTCCACTATTTATTTTTGTACATGAAGAGCTAAACCAAATGAAACTGAGAAAGAAGGAGAAGCAGGCAGCAGGCAGCACGAGATAGCGGGAAATTTAAGACGTGTAATTTTATTACATGTAGTACTACCTTTTCGTCTTTTTATTATTTTCCCGGAAAACGCTCTGGACTGTAGAACATGAAGCAGACTTTGAATTTTAAATTTTGAATAAAACTGCAGGGGATTTTTCAACTCGTTTCTCCATTTCTGTCCATGATAAAACATATGAAAAAGGAAAGGGAAAAAAAATTAATCCAATCAAATTCCTTAGGCCTCGTAATAGAAAAATTGAATTTTTGAGGATTCCACATTCAAGATTCTAGATTCTAGATTCCAGATTCCAGATTCCAGATTTGAGGGTGGAGTGGAAAATCTCAGGTAATTCTATGACAGGGAAGAAATTCAAATTCAAATTCATATTCATATTTATGCAGTGCAATAAACTCGGTTTGGATGGGATTTTTCCATGTCTAATGTGTATACTAAATACTAAATGCCGCATTTTATTTTCTGGATTTCCGATCGATAAACGTAGATTTTACAATTAGATGGTGGACAATATGCTATGTGCATTTTATTGCAAAAATTGCTGGAAAGTTTAAACCGCTAAACCTAAACCGTCGACTATAGTCTGTAGACTAGAAAACTAGAAAAATACCTGTTATTTTTGGTGGATTTTTTAAAGAATAAGTAGACCGAAATTTAATATTCAACGACTTGAAATTCCAGTATTTATTGTACAAAAATAGGAATAGGATTTTCACTATACACAATACATTGCACATTGCATAAAAGAGCATGAGAAAAGTAAAACACTTGGAAGAGCAACTTTCAAACTCGATCAAATCATACGGGTTTGAACGGTAGCTATTTACGTTAGTTCTATTTTTCCATTTTTCCATCAATAGAATGTTACCGGCAAATAAAATGGCTATTTTTCTTCTTCCTCCTTCTTTTCCCTCTCATTTTGATTTTTTATCGACAGTGTACAGTGTACAGTGTACAATCAGCAGAGAGCAGTCAACAGACTAGGACTATAGACGTCTCTATCTCTGTCTATGTGGATGTCTATGTCGACAAGAGCTAAACAGAATGAGAATGAGGATGAGAAAGAGACTGATACTTTGTATCCGCTTTGATTCTTTTCTTCCTCTTTGCATCCAGCATCCACAGCCAGCATAGCCATTTCCCTGAGGCGGGTAATCCGATTATGTAACTTAATTGTATTACCCGGCAACAAGAAGAACAGGAAGAACAGACTCTAGACTCTAGATTCTAGACTTCTTGCAAGTCTCTCACTTGTCGGCCCTTGCACACTTTACTATGCACGATATGGATTCTCTACCCCGTAAATTTCTATCTACATTATAGATTCTACATTCTATATTATATATTGTATATTCTAGATCTTAGGCAGCTTTAGCTCTAGACTCTAGACTCTAGACTCTAGAGCTCTCACAATTTGAATATCACAAGCTGCTTTTATCCATATGTATTCTACATTGTATCATGTATAAGAAGCAACAGAAGGAAAACGACTACAAGGAAAAGCATACGTGTTCGGTCCTCTTGTTTTCCTCCAATTTTCATCTAGAATCCAGAATACCGAATGGAGACCGAGAGACAAAAGAAGATGAAGAAAAAAGAGGGGAAAATCCGGTCGGATCCAATCCAATCCAATCCAGTCACACTGAATTATCTGTTCAAGCTCATGAAGCTCAATCTCGGCTCTTTCACTAAAATGATTTGATTGACATTCATCAGCTGCTCAGAGTTGACTCTTCAGCTCTCTATTATATTTTTAATTCAATATTGAAAACCTGGAGCATGGAGCATCTTATGCACTTGAAATGTAGACTGTAGACTGTAGATTGTAGACTGTAGAATGGAAATCTGGAGTGAAAAGATGTGATTAAATCTTGAATCACTTGCAATTATCCCAGATTTTCCACTTTTCTTTTCATCTCTTTCACTCATCAATTGTCAATTGTTAACTATTAGTTGAAAGTCAAACATTCAACATTCAACACTTATTACACAGTCAATATTAAGCTTTGTTCTCAGGCCAATTCCAATTCCAGTTTCAATGTCAATGCCAATGCCAATTTTGAGTTCAAGTTCAAGTTGACTCGAAATTCAAAACTGGAAATGAGCTATGATTTTGATGTAAAGGCTGTAATCCGTAATCCCTAATCAATTTGTTATTTAAAAGTACAAGTTTTGTTGTGAAAAAAATGATTCTTGTACACTGCATGAAAAATGAAGTAAAATCAGATATCCATATTCATTTGGATATTCAAATCGTCGGATAGTGGGATAAAGATGAAAATAAGTATGATGCTAAAGGCTTTTTGAAGGGATTCTCGATTCCCGATTCCCGATTCTAGATTCTAGATTCACAATTCTGAGGAAAGAAATGGTATCTCTACACTTTATCATCATGGATTCATCATTACATTATCTACATTCTACATTCTACACTCTACATTACGTAACACTCCCTTCACTTGGCAATTTTTCCCTTTTTTCATGAATACCCAGACTGAGACTGGAAAAGTGCCAAATTCAATTTTTGTATGCACATTATTAAATAAATGTACAATATAAAGAGAGCGTCTAGAGTGAGATGCGATCTAGAATGTAGAATCGAGAATCATGCGATGCAATATCATTTTATAGTTGAATGCTGGATGAACTGTGTTTGTGTATTTATGTACCGTTGCAACTCTTTTTGTGCGTGTGTGTGTATTTGTAGGGATTACATGTAATTTGGATGCAGTGGCAATGGCAATGTCAATGGAGAATGCAATACAAGCTCATCTTTCGTTTTCCTTGTAGAAAATTGTAGGAAAAAAGAATTGATTGATGAGTTCACATGTACATGAATTTTTGTATCTAGTATCTAGTATCTACAAAGGCAAAAATGTACGGTGTACATTGTACATTGTACAAGGAGAAGTTTGAAAAAGATGCGAATAAATCCAGTCGCTCCTTGACAATATCCGTATGTACAACGGTGTATTGAGTATTGAGTATCTGTTTCTGGATGCTGGATGTTGGATACTGGATAAAAAAGAAGGCGGACTGCGGACAAGAGTGCATCTCTCTTTTGATGGTGGATAAGTACATTTAGAATTTAGACAGATAGCTCAACGTGGCTATAATATACCTAGCTACCTAGTTGAAGCAAGCACAGGAAGAAGTAGAAGTAGCGGCGGCGGTCGGCCTTGTGTAGAGTCTAGAGTCTAGATTGTAGTTTGTAGCCGTGATATTAATTGGACAAGTGGAGAACAATGGACTTGGACATCAAGGAGAGATATCAAGATGAGTTGAGATGAGATGAGAGGAGATTGACAAGTTTGTTGGGTGAACATGAAAAGATTTCTTCAAGAGACAAAGGGGAAAAAGTAAAAGAGAAAACACTGCCGGTCCGTCAATTCCAAACTCCAAACTCCAAACTCCAAACTTGATACTGAGAACTGAGAATAGAGGGAGAGGAAAAGAAACCGTGAGTGAAAAGACAAAGAGGAAGAAGTGGTTGAAAAAAAATGTGGGGGAAATTCGCTTCGTCATCATACTGCTGCTGACTGCTTCTTGGCATCCGCGTTGTCATTGTCATTGCATTTGCCATTTCCATTGTATACATAGACACAGCATCATCATTCACATCAGGATCAGCACAACTATTGAAAATCGACATGGACATCATGCAGCATCGGCATCGGCATCGACATCAGCATCAGTACCAGTACCAGTATCGACAGGACATGGACATTGATATCAGCTTGACTTAGCTCTTCCTCTTCCTTCAGCAGTTCACTCGAGATTCGAGAATCGAGTCTTGAGTCTAGAGTCTTGAGACTCGAGACTTGTTTAGCACATGGTCTGTCCTCAAAGTTGTAGATATTCGATACTCTATACTCGATACTCGCTGTTATTCTCTGTGTAGTTCCATGTCCTTGTCGGCAGGAGAAAAAAGAACTGACGATAAAGAGGAAGAGGAGAAAAAGTCGGCATTTGATTTTTCAATGAGTGAATGAGTGAGCGTTTGAAGGCAAAATGCGGCCCATCACCCAACACACACACATATATACACATCTCTCTCTCACCAAACCCAAACTCACAAACCTTGAATCTTGAATCCCAAACCAAAAACCCAAAACCAAACCAAACGGTGCACTTGATCCTTTACAAAATTTTGAAAAAAAAGTGCAGCCGTGTCCTTTTTGTCAACGCTCAAAGTCTCGAAGCCTGCACAAAATCTGTCTGCATTTCTTATGTAATGCCACTCCCAATTTTGAATTCTCAATGCTAAATTCTCATCTCTTTTTGTACGTATTTCTTGAGCATTGCTCTGTGCTCTGTGCAGTTGCAGTTTCTCAAGAAATCCTCACTTTTGTCAATTGTCAATTGTCATCCAAATGAAAAATGTCAACATTTTGCTGGTTTTTGACATTTACTCGTGAAATACGAATCCTGTTTTAAAACTTTGCTCTTTTATCCTAATACTTGTAAATTTGTATTTGAATTTTGAATTCCGAATTCCCGGGTTTAATTTTATATTTAATACAGAATGATAATGTTGGATGATGATGGAATTTCGTAGGCTCTTCTGTACGGATAAAATGATCATTGATCATGCTTCCATATTTTCGGTTGCTATCGGATAGATTCGGATGCAAATTTGGATTTGAATTGAAAATTGGATGAATCCCATAATGGCATGGCCTTGCATTCTATGTAGAATGTAGAATGTAGAATGTAGATAATGTTATACTGATACGCACACAATATATCCTTGTACAGTATTGTGAGTCATGGAATCGATTTTCATTCTATTTCATTTCACTTTCATTCTCATTTCTCACTCCTTCTCACTCTGATCTGACGCTTACCGCACAATCTCTCCATTTCATTTGCATGTTGCTCCATTCTTCTTCTTCTGCAGCAGACTGCCTACTGTCTATTGAGGATTGTGAATTGTGAATTGCGAATGCGAGTCTGTTTTGGTAATAGCAGTTGCAGTTGGGAATCCAGAATCCAGCCTTTGACTAACAGCCTCAAAAGACAAAATCAGACAAAGAGCCAAAATCAAAGTCAATGCCAATGCCAATGCCAAATTCAAAGTGATAGTTCACCGCGTGGTAATGTTCACACATGTAAACATTATGTAATGGTGAAAGGGCAATTGGTTCCGTTTTATGAGCAGATTCAGAAGCCAAATGAAAACTAAAACCAAAACCAACACCAACAGCAACAGCAACACCAAATCTCTTGTACAATCCGAACCAATAATCATCCTCATTTTTTCCTTTTACTCCCACAAGCTCCAAGCTCCAAACTCAAAACTCCAAACAAAAAGTACCAGTTAAAAAAAGAGAGAGAAACAGAGAAGAGAGTCAATTTAACTATGCTGAAATAATATATTAATATTGGATTACATTGGTATTGGAACTAGAATTAGAAAAAGAAAAAGAAAAAAGAGAATAAGAATTAGAATGAGTGTGAAGAAAATCTCTCGAGGGAGAAAAATTGTTCGTCTATTATCGATACTCTAAACATAATTTATTGAGCAGTTTCCCATTTTATGGTAACATTCCTAACACAACTACAACTACAAATACAAAGTTAGCTACAACGTCTTGAAACCAAAACCAAAACCGAATCCGAATCTGAATCTAAGGAGAGAGCGGATTTGAAAAAATTGTATCCTCCAGACTTTTATACAAGATACAAGATTTTACGCTATTTTGCGTGTAGCAACTATTTTATATTTAACTCCTTTTTAGCAGTCTCAACTTCCTCTCCGACTCGGCTCAGCTCTCCATTCTCATAGACACTAGACACTAGACACTATTAGACACAGAATGGAATATCAAGATACAGGCAGAGACACAACCAAAGGGAAAAACCAAGTTGTAAAAAATTGTGTAAAAAAATGAAATGTAAAAAATCCCGGGAGTTTGTCGTCTTCGTCTTCCTTGTCTTGTCTTCTTCCTTCTTTAGATATTCACAAGATGAGATGAGAACGGAAGATTTTTTTCCTCCCTTGTTGTTTCCAACTAAATTTCCTACGACTCTTCTCTTGTCTCTTGTCTCGTTCCATCTTCTCCTTTTCCACTCTGTCTCTGTCTCTGTCTCTGTCTACTGGCTTCTATCTGCTTGTGTATATTGTACATTGTACACTGTACACTGTACACGGAGCATGGATGTGGATTGTGGATTGTGGAGTTTTCCTGAGGACAAAAACCCAAAGTTTTTTTTGCTGTCCTCTTCTCCCTCTTTTCATTTTCACTAGTTAAAAATAAACCGAGTTGGTTTCGGTTCATGCATTTGACTCATCGAGTGAGCTTCTTTTCCTCCGTCTCCCTCTCCTTGTCTCAAGTCTCAAGTCTCAAGGAGCGACTCGTTCCATGTTCCGTTGCATTACGTTACATTGCACTCGGCTTCCATTTCTTCTTTGCAGTTTACAGTTTAGAGCAGGCACGAGACAAGAAAAACCAGAGAAGGTAGAGAATGGAGAATGGAGAACTCAGTCTTTTGCATCTCTAAATATTCTTGAGAATTGAGAATAGAAAATAGAAGAGACAGCGTGATGCAACTCCAACACACATATTTCATTACTTGTCTTCCCGGAAGATACTTTTATTCTTCATCTGCAGAATTTCCTCCTCTGCGTTGTCTTGGACCGTGTTGGACTTCAAGTTGAAGCTCAAGTTGGCTCCTGGAATCTCGAATTATTCACCACGTCAAGATACAGATACAGATGCGGATGCAACTTGCTCGCAGAAAAGAAGAAACTGGAAATATCTTGGAATAGGATTTTTGAACTTGTCCCTAAAATTTGGACTGTGAAAAGATGTTAATATTTACAGCAGCAGCAGTCTCCCTCCGTTACGCATATCAACAAATTTTTTGAATTAGCTCAGCTTCAGTTCAGTTCAGATCAGATCAGCTTCACTCTACACTCTACAGTTTTAGCTTCAGCATCTACATTTTTCTTTCTCTCACATACACAATTACATCAACTCGCCGTATATTTTACTTTTGATGGGATTATCTTGCTTCCTTCTTCTTCCTGTTCTCTTCTGTTTTGGCTTCGATGGCTCGAGTCTCGAGTCTAGAGTCTAGATCTAGATTCTCGAGTCTCGAGTCTCGAGTTTAAGCTCATGTTAAGAGGCGAGGAGTATAAAAGTAGAAGAGTAGAAAGTGGAAAGTGGAAAGTATATTATGTAAAGCGTGTAGTTGTGCGTAATGTTATGTTGTTGCATTACTCCTTTTGCTCCGACTATTATTATTATTTGCATGGGAGGAACCAGAGGAAGAGAGGAAGAGTGGAAAGATAAGGAGGAAAAAAAGACACTTAGACTCCGACGTATGCACACAAACAAAATATGTATCTGTGTTCATTCAACATATCAACATTCAACATACTGGGGATAGATGCAGTAGACAAGGCAAACACCAAACACACAACACACATCAAAAAGACTTGAAAAAAGACACAGATGGCTCCTAAAAATCCTAATGTAAGAGCAAAGACAGAGAGAGAGATTCTCGAGATTTTTCTAATGAAGGAGAGTGAGTACGTAAATAAATAGAGGAGCATATGCAAACAGCAAACATGGAAACATTGAAACATTGAAACACACACGCACTTATTTCACTTCTCCAAACTCCAAACTCGAGACTCGAGACTCAAAACTCAAAACTGGAGACTGGAATGAGAGTGCAATGTGCGTACGCGTTTTAACTCTATCTTTGCACATTATGTCGTAGGTTGAAGGTAGGATGTAGGATGTAGGATATTATGATAAATTATAGACATACTTGGTCTGCATTTTTCCCTACTCCAACTCGATTTCCTACCTCGATGCTCTTTTCTCTTTTTACTCGTACGTTGTCTTCTCTAGTGCTTGTGTAGATAGTAGATACTTTTATATTTTCTTGTTAGCTCATGTTCCTCTTCATGCTCATCTTCATACTCAATACTGAATACTTGAGTTGATGTTGATGTTGAATTTTAGTTAGTTGGTTGTGGGTTCGTGTTCATATTTTTCATTATGTCACTTATTACTCCAACCTCTCAATCTCTGCATTGCACATCATACGCTCTAAACTCTACACTCTACATTCTACAGTCTACAGCTTACAGTCACTCACCCCTTTAACTATCCATTCACTTGAGAGACGGACAGACAGACAGACAGATAAAGAAAGAGAGAGAGAGCGAGAGAATAACGGGAAAATGAAAGAGCGGTAATGCACAAGCACTTTTATTTTCCGTCTTCTCTTTCCCATCCACTTTAACTTGATACTTGATGCTCGATGCTCGATGCTCGATGCTCGATGCTCGATGCTCGATGCTCGATGCTCGATGCAGTTCTCTTTTACAAATCGGAATACCGAATGCATCTGGAATCTGGAACCTGGAATCAGTAATCAGAGCCTGCAACTGCAACTGCAACTCGAACAGTTGACATCTGATTAGACTAGAAATAAAACAAATACCTTTGTTTTGTGCTTGAAAATTGGAGACAACTTTACAAGGTAGAAAAACTACTTGAAACTACAAGGCAAATTACAAATTCTTGCTTTTCACAAGAAAATACAGCTACAAAATACAAAATAAAACATACAGCTCCAGATAAATAAAACCCACAAATTGGAACTTTTGGATGCAAATTGCAGAGAGGAACAAAAAAGAAATGTGCTAATTGCTAATGAATTCCTGCAGCATTTTCAGCTTCCTTAATCCTTACTTGAATACAACTTGTGTAATGTGCACTTTGAACGTTGGAGTTTGGAGTTTGCACTTTGTGCTCTGACAAATGTTATCTGGTTTCAGCTTTGGAATTATTATTATTGGGATTAGGCGGAGAAAGATGCATTCATTCGTATCCTTTCTGTTTTTCCAAATCATTGGAGATTTGAGTCTTGAGTCTTGAGACTTGAGATGAAAATTTGGAGCCAGAACATGAAACCAAAACCGAGATGAATTTATGCACATTTACAGAGTAAAAATCCTCTAAATTTACCACAGCATTCTAAATCCGAATTCCAACAAGTTGGAAATTTCAAAGTCCAGAATCTAGAAATAGGAGGAGAAATTTAGCCGTAAAATGTTGCAGCTTTAGCTTGCACCAAACCAACCCAAATCACCCGAACAGTCTTAACAAACGAATCCATTGTACACTTTGAGTTTGGAGCTTTGAGCTTTGAACAAAAGAGGAGGAGACACCTCTAGAATTTAAGAATTTAAGATTCCGTAAAAGGCACAAAAATAGATTGTGTGAGGGAGCGGGAATGAGGAAATGATGTGAGAAAGAGCTCAAAAACATGGTCATTTACAGCACAAACATTTAATTTGTTTCAATTATTATGAACAACAGAGAATGGACAATGAAGTTAGCATTATATCCTTATCTCATGTCAAGTATTGATGTAATTAGATTAAATTGGATCCAATTGGATTGATGTGGAACATGCCACAAAGTCAAAAGCCAAAAGTCAATGGAATGAAATTAACTCATCTACATGTGCTTATTTTGTGTCGAAAGTGTGCGCAGAGTCTAGAGTCTAGAGTCTAGAGTCCTTTCCATTTACATTGACTTCCATAGTTGGCATTTGCATGTATAAAATATTGCGTGTGGTTTTCTGGTCTGGTTTTGGTTTCGGTTTGGGTCCGTATTTTTTATGGTAACGAGGCAGAGCCTTCAGAGCCTGTCTTTAAAGAGGACAAAAGTCAAGCGAGGACAGAAAGACACAGACATGTACACTGTACATTGTGCGCCGACCTTCACATATACCTTCACATATAATGTGTAGTGTGTAGTGTGTGATGGCAGTGCAGTGCGTAATACAAGAGCCCTAATGTTGACTTGTGCACTGTACACATTTGAAGAAAAGGATCAAGAGCGTCATCTTACATTTCAAGGGTCATTAAGGAGGGAGTGAGAGAGAAAAGGAAACCCAAGGACTTTTTGGTTTGGTTTGGTTTGGTTTGGGGTGTATCCCTATTCAAGCTTAAAGTTTGGTGAAGGAACAAGTGAAAGATTCAAAATCCAAATCCAGAATCCACAATGAATAGTGAATAGAAATGGAGAGTCATGATGAAGTTGCGTAGTCTGGAGTCTGGAGAATGGAGAATGGAGGGTACAACACAACATAACTTATAATATCGTCAATTCAATAATAGTACAACAGAATATAATGGACCAAGTAGATGGATGTGTAGAGCAAGTGAGTAGGGCAATAAGTCACCAGGATCCAGGATCCAAGATCATCCCTCCCCAGAAAACAGAAGAGAGGAGAGAGAAATATCTACAATCTACAATCTACACATTATACATTATACACACTGTTATGAAGGGTCTCCTCTCTTTGTCCTCATCTTCTCGCTCTATTTGTATTTGTAATTGTAAGTCAAATGGAAGAAAAAATTGAAAGGGGAGAATAATGGACTCAAGACTCAAGACTCTAGACTCAAGTGCTCTGAAACATGAGCACGTACGACCAACGAACAACCAACAACACATACAAAGTCACTCTCTTACTCTTTACACTTTTTCCATTTCTGTCTTTGTTTCTGTTTCTGTTCCTCTTTGAAAAACTCCCGTCGTTGAGAAACACATGCATGAATTCATTATTGAGATCTCAACTCAATAACATCAGCATTCTCAATTCTCAGCCTCTCTATTCAATATTCAACATTCTAAATTCTAAATTCAAACTCACAGTCACCAGCAACAGCTCAAAGTTCAAAATTCAAAATTCAAAACTCCAAGCTCCAGGCTTTCAATGTAAAATTGTAGATACGTGAGTCAAGTACACACTGTTCAGTTCATCTCAAATCTCAAGTTCATCACCATCATCCTTTCTTCTTTATTCTTACGCAGCATGCTACACAATGTACAATGTACAATGAACGAGTATTTTATATTTTATTACACGAGACAAAAATACCTAGAATTTAGGAAATAGAATCCAAAATCCAGAATCGAGAATCGAGATGGAAAAGATTCATTCAAAAGAATAATTGTGTAGCTCATTCTTCAAAGTGAGGAATCTAAACTTTTTTATTCAGTCTTTTCATTTCATACCTGTTTTTTGTATCAGACTCAAAACAGCTCAAACTCAACAGAAATCCAGCTCTGCAGATAAATAAAATACTAGAATTTAGAATGTAAAATGTCAATGACATAATGTTTTAAAACTTGATATGAACAATGTACCACGTGCCTTGTGCCTTGTACCTTTGTACTTTTCTACTTGCATTCTTTTGAACGATTCACTAATTCTTTTCAACATTCGCACATTCCTCTCTTTTATACTGTTTTGTATCTAAATTCTAGATTCTAGATTCTAGATTCTGGATTTTGGATGACGATACTCTAGTATTCTAGTACCTGTGTAAATTTGTCAGCATTTTGTTCTTTTCATGTCAACTCCAACTCCAACTCTAAATTTCATGCTCAATGCTCAATGCTCAAAACTCAAAACTCAAAACTCGAAACTTAATGCACAGCTTTTGAACAGGATTTTGTTCAAACGGGCAAATTTACGGCCCAAAAATCTCGAAAGGAATGATTACACAATTAAATTCTCAGTATTCCGTATTCCGTATTCAGTATTCATATGTGATTCAACTATTAATAATAATGCATACTAAATGTATTCATGTCCTTCCAAAATCCACCACCCAACGGTAAAGAGTGATGCAAAAGTACTTGACCTATTTTACATACAATCTCTGTCGGTGGTTGACTGTAGTTCTGTAGTTCTGTAGTTTCGGTTGTAGTTGTAGTTGTAGTTGTATTTGTATTTGTGCGTTGTGTTGAGCGTCAGAATCGCCGTCCTCACACTGGCACAAAAAAACACATGTAGATAAAATATCATCATCATTATAATTATTATCACTGTGAGAAGTGTATCAAAGTAAATACATTTTCATGTATGATAAAAAGGCCTCAACGTGTTCATTCTCCAGGTTCTGGATTCTGGATTCTGGATTCTAGAATCTAGATGAAAAGCATGAAAAGCATGAAATGAATATTAAAATAAATGTTTCCATAAGGATTCAACTGAGAATGAGAATGAGATCAGGAACACACTCACGCAGTAAAAGCGAGAGCAGGTAGAGAAAAGTTGAAACGTTACAAAATAGTAGTTGTCTACTTGATCTTTCACCTGTGAGAAATGGAGTGAGCCATTGCATTGGCCTCTTCTGTCCTTGTGCTGTGCTTGGTGCTTAGTGCTTTGGGCTCCCTTGTACTTTTCAACTACTATATGTACACTGTATATTGTACATTGCACATTGTACAAGCACGATGACTTGTGACTGCTGACTGCTGATTGTCAAGTTAAATAGCTGGTTGACTGGACAAAGTGAAAGAGTTGATGTTGGTGTTGGAGTTGGTGTTGAAGTTGAAGTTGACATCGGACTCACCGGATCACCATGGTCGTTGGCGTTGCTGTAGCAATTTGCATAGTAGCCCTTGG
>JAQGBH010002728.1:0-22910 GCA_034698265.1 Sminthurinus aureus
TTTTTGTGGAATGGAATCGGAATCATTCCATTCCAAAAAGCGGGAATCGGAATCAATTCCCAAATTTTCCATCTTTGATAGCGTATAGTATATAGGAAAAGGTGTTGGCAATGCACATTCAACATGTAAATCTAATTTAATTTTAACCTATGCATATTGATCCCAAAATTACCGTTATAATCTGCTGCAGTTTCTTATCTTCTCCACAGTCCACAGTCTTCTACAGTCCATAGTCAATTCAGTCCTATTCACAAGCACAACTCAACATTTTACCCAATATCTCATCTACCACTTCTCGTGTGTATTAAATAAATATTTAAGAAATATTTCATCATCTATAACATTGTAAGTACATTTTACTTTCAAAATATACTGAGTATTGTTTTCATTTTATTTTTACCTCGTCTTATTGATTATTGATTTTCCAAAAAGGGTAAATAAAATATATGCGTGTAGTAAAATAGGAAATTTGCTTACATATGTAAATAATAAATGATAAAGTAATCAAATTATTTGAATTAAATTAAGGTATCTCTAATCCATTTTTTTTCAATCTATTTCTCAAAACATTAAAGGAGATGAAAGGAATGATAGCTGGAGTTGTCATTGGAGTAGGCAGTTTAATATCCTACGCTTGGATGGCGATAAAAATTAGAACTTTGGAGAGGGATGTAACAGAAATGGAGATTGAAAGTATCACCATATTAAAGCTTGTTCTCAGCATCACTGAAGGAAATGCAAATGTAGAAGAACAGAATCAAGCCATGGCAGCCTTAATCCAAAAGAAGTTTATGAGAAATGTCCAGCGACATTCCTAAACAAGTCATTCTTATTTTTGGAGCAAGAATAAACAAACAGAATCCACCATTTTTTCCCAACAATTTGATCAATAAAAGAGAAAAAAATTAATCTTATATAAAATCATCTACAAATAATCATCAGGAATAAAAATGCACATTCTGCTCAATCAAGCATAATGTTATAAAAAGTATTCAGATTTTGTGTTGAGTCAAAAGTCTTCATTATTTTCATTTTTATTCATCATTTTTAAAAAGGGGAATGTGTGTAAAACTATTAATTTAATTCCATTTTATACTTTAAGTTTTGGTTTCATTTCATTTCCAATATTCAATATTTGTCATTGTGTGTTTACATGTTTTGTCGGTGTTGTCTTTTGTCACTTTAGCTTTAAATTTCACTCTGCAAGTTTCTACTTAATTTTAAACACTGGTTGCTGATTATTCTAGTGTTTTACATTTTGCATAATTTCGTTTCAGTTTTCATTTCCCTTTGTTTAGTTTCATTTATTTTATGCTTCATAAAAAACGTTGTTCTTTAACTCGTGGAAAAAGGGATAGAGAAAAATAATTTCATGCGTTCCGTGTACAATATTTGCATTTACATTCAAATTCTCTTGCTCTTCTCTTGTTTCACTTCTCATGCACTTTTTACTATACAAATTGAATTCATAATCATAATAAATGTGAGTGCATGTTTGAGTAAAAAGATTGGAAAAATCGCAACAGTGTGAATCATGAATCTCTAGATTTTAGATCGGCGTTAGATTTTTTGTATTCACCCTTGAAATAATATGTGTCGATATTATGTGGTGTCATATTGGTGTCACTTTGGTCCAAATTTCTATCAAATGACATGACATTTCGGTGTCATAATGGTGTCTTCGCACCTGAATTCCACCATTTAATATTTTCAACATTTTTTGGAGACATTTTGGTTGAAATTCCATGGAACACATCGGAATCCGATGGAAAATTGAAAGATTTTGGTGTCTTTTCGGATCAAAGTCTATTCAAACCTTGTCTCTCTTACAAACTACAAATAATAAATTCCAACTGTTTCTAGTTCTCTGATTAGAACCTAAACCTCAAACTATTCCTCATACTTCATTTATCTCCATACAATTAAACAGGTGCATACATGATAGAAGTCTTAGACTGTGTACATTAGTTTGTACCCCAGAACTCTTCACTATTTCTCTAGTCATTTGCTCTATTGTTTAGCCTTAGTCTTGATTTCATTAGTATTTCATACTAAATCTTACAATAGTCAGTACAAATTGGCTGAAACGTGGTCACTTGTTGCGGTGACGATGAAGCTAATTCTGCAGCGAGATTTGGAGACCGATCGCCTAGAGAATTTAACATCGGATTTTCTAGGAATGCGGAGTATAATGATGACCTTTGTGGATCGAAGGAACCCGGGTGACCTGCAACTTTTCCCTTTGCTTCAAGAGATCGAGACTGATCAAGAGTTTATGAATCTTCAAATGCATCTCGCCCTGGGTCTCTACTTTGCCTCCTTTTCTGCTAACCCCGTTGAAGAGAAAGAACACGGCCTCCTCTTGTACTTGGTGGACAACATAGCCTTCCAGAAGAAAGCCATGTCCCTCCTCCACCTCCTCATCCAGGACCTCAACGTCCTCGTCAAGGATTTTATGAACAATGAATTAGTCGTCAAGAAAAGGAAGTTCCTCAACGTCCCTAAAATGATATTTGCCTACCGCTCCCCAAAATACCTGAATCTTTATCAAAAGGTCTGACCTCTTCCAAAAGACCTTTGGGGAAACGAATAACTTCACCATCTACGCCCTGGAGAAACTTACAGCAGTATACAATGAAAAAGGTCACCTGGACCAAGCCCTCCCCCTCTATCAGTCCATATTTCAGATGCAACAGGAAGGTCGTGGGGTTGCGGAAGAGGTCACCATCCGTGCCCTCCAGGACGTAGGTCACATCCTATTTCGACAGAAAGAGTATGAAAATGCCATCCAAATATTTAAACAGGCCCACAAAATTGGGGTCATTGCTCTGGGCGATGCCCACACCCAACCCCTTCAACCCTTTTTCTATATGGTTCAAATTCACACGCTAGAGGGCGACTACCCCGTGCCCTGGGTATTGTTCAGCTTATTTTGGACATACAAAGAGAAACCCTGGGCTTACAGCGTGGAGATGATGTAGTTGACCCAAGAATTCTAGCTACCCTAGAAAAAATGGTGGACCTCTATGATAAAATCGGAAAGACTGACAAGGCCCTCAAAATCTATGAACGACTCCTCAAAGCTCATGAAGAGAAAGTCCGGGTGGATAATGAACTTTATAGAGAGTCAAATTTAGAGAATAGTCGTCCTAGTTCTGATTTCGAGCTCGATGAGCTGGAACATTGTAGGATTTCATCTTTCTTGGACCAAGCACATGAAAAACTAGGGAATATTTGGAAAACCCTCAAAATTTTCAAAGCTGTTTGGGAGGGACAAAAGAAAAAATTGGGAGAGTATCACAAGGACACCATTCAAAGTCGTGCCAAATTAGCTCATCTCTGGTATCAAAATGGAGACCTGGAGAATGCCAGAACCGCCATTGATCGGGTGTTGGAGAGGCAAAAAATTTCGTTGGGTATCAAGATTCTCATCCAGAGGTTGTGAAAATGCTCGAGACCAAGAGAAACTCTAACAGATGGTGACAAGTGAACATGAAAATGAACCACAAGTCGAAACACCGAAACATAAATTGATTTCTGATGAACTGTAAAAAGTTTAAGAATCTTTTAGAATTTGAAATGTAAAGTGGAGACTGATTTTTGTGTTGTGTTTTATGTCTTTTGAAATAAATCACTGTTATTTTTTTATAAGTGTACCTTTACGAGTTAGGGAAATAGTTGAGCACAACTATTTTTTAGGAGCCCAAAAACCACCTAGACTTCTTCCTTAGGGTTTTAAACGATGTGTGGAAAAGACAAAAAATTCTATCGCCACATGGGTGGGGCTGGGAGGGACTTAAAGAATCGACCAAATGCACGGAAGGCTTCACTAAAATCGAGCTGGGGCAAAAACTAGTAAACCGATTTCAATTTTCTCAACGCTATTCGACTCCCAGACAAATTCCCCGAGATGGACATGCTCGTTTTTTCGAAATTCGAAAAAATGGCGATTCTACAGCCTCTTAAAAACGTCGTTTTGATGATTTTGATCGAAATTCAACTTGCACCAAAACATATGTTTTTTATGCTCAAAATGACGGAAATTTCACGCTGAATCCGAATATGACCATTGAAATTGTCTACGAGGTCACTGAAGGTCAAAAACAGCGACCCAAGAGGTCAAATTTTTTAGCCATTTTTTATTTTTTTCAATGGATAGCCCTTGTCATTCTGAACAACTGTTGTGTAGATCATTTTAGAATAGGACGTTTCCCTGATTTTTTAAAAATTCATAAAAATAAATGGTTGAAAAAGTGAACTTCCACCTTGGGCTCACTCAAACCAGGCTAGGGCAAAACCTAGTGAACCGATTTCATTTCTGTTGAAACCAGTCGACTCTCAGTCACTGAATGTACATGCTGGATTTTTTGAAATTCGAAAAAATGGCAATTTTACAGCCTCCCAAACATGACAATTTCGCATTTCAGCCAAAAAATACTATCACTTAAACCGGGCTGTAGAAAAATCTAGTAAACCGATTTCAATTTTCTCAACGCCATTCGACTCCCAGATAAATTTCCCAGGATGTGCATGCTTGGTTTTTTGAAATTCGAAAATCTCAATTTTTAAAAAATTCCCGAAAACGGCAATTTCACGATTTTGGCCAAAACTCAACTTGTACCAAAATACACGGGATCGGTATCTTCATAGGTCAATTCGACCATGCTGAGTCCGAATTTGACCTTTAAAATTGTGCAAGAGGTCACCGGAGGTCACAACAGGTCACCCAAAAGGTCAAATTTTTGACCAATTTGTTTTATTTTTCCAACGGATAGATCTCATCATTTGAACATGTTCTATGCAAAAAATTTTTAAATCCGATGCTACACTGATTTTATAAAAATTCCTGAAGTCTCAAGTAGGGACCTTTTCATTTTTCTCAACTATTTCCCTAACTCGTAAAGGTACCCATAAATGAAAAAAACATCTATGCTCATTGTAGTATTTTTTTATTTAATCCATAATAAATACATATGTAGGCTATAATATTCAATATTTACACTCTCAAGTATCAAGTATGAATTAAATGTATATTCTGGAATTCTACATGTATGCCCAATTTTTTACAAGAGCAAAAGAGAAATGATTTGCTGAATGACAAAGTCGGTGAAAATGGGCACGGATTCTCGTTCAACCTCGTAAAATCCACTCATTTTTAACCACATTGGGCGAATTGCCCTGATCATTTTTTGGCATTCATCTCTCTTGCATTTGGCTTGAAATTGTAATTCTTTGGACTGGGACAGGATTAAAATCTCCCTTTTGAATACTTCACCCCTCGTCTCAATGTCAAAAGCCCGGTTGAAAACGACGGTGAAAAATATCATGGAATTGACAAACAACAAGCCATACAAAGCAGTGAAAATTGGTTCTCTGTGGATCAAACTGAGCATTCCGTATCCTCCACCTACTCCAAATTCCATACAGAGCAATTTCCCGAGGTACATGAGATCCGAGCAGCCCAAGTTGAACAAGTTTACTCGCAATTCCAGCCGTTTAATTTCCTTCTGAGCATCACAAAGTCGGCCCAAAATCGGAATACGCTCATCACTAAAAAAATCAAAAATCAAAAACAAATAAAGCAAATTAAAAACACTTTAAAATTATTCCCGTCAATTTTCCTCTTTGATTTCTGATTTTGGTAACAAAACACAAAAGACATACTTTATTTTTCGAATGTGCCACTGGATGTTTTGTCGAGTTGAGTGGATGAACGGCATAATTACACACAAAAGGCAGTGGACCGTAGACCAGTAAAAGAGAAAAACGGTCAAGTCCAAACCGAGACAAATTCCAACGATCGGCCAGCTCCGATTTTCGGACGAGACACTTGAGATGAGAAAGACGGGCATATCCGGATCCAGGAAATAGGCGGCAGGGATAAAAACGAGGACGGGGTAAATAAACAGCGGAATGTAAATTGTGATCAACTCGTAAATATTTTTCTCCTTGAGCATCTTTATTCCATTTCCGATTTTGGTTTTGATTTTCATCCACTGTCTCATCTTTCCTCCCCTTTTCCCACCATTTTTCTTGTCGAATCCTCGATTAGTTTCTTTCAATTCATGTTGCACCATTTTCTCGTAGTTTTCTATTGCCAATTTATGCAGGATAAAAAGAAAAAGAGATTGAGATTTGAAATTTGAAACAAATTTGAGCATCCGGAATTTATTTTTTCTATATTAGTGGATTTTTATTTCCTATTTAGTGTTTTTTTTACCTTGTAGAACTGCAAACAGTTGTTGGAAATTCCGGAGGACGAGCTCACTTTTTCGATCCAATCCGATTCGGGCCAAAACAGCAGCATTGATGATATTTCCCCAAACAATTATGACCAGAGCAAGATAATGGCGTTTTTTATTTTCATCAGAAAAGAAAAGTATGGCTCGAAAGGAGACATAGAAAATGTGGAGTAGACTCAAAAACTGCCAACATTTGAAAAGGCATTTGGCCCAAAGTGACTTTTTTACACTGAGTTTGCCGCTCTTGAGATCAAAATTCCAAGGAATAGTTCCGAGAAAGGAGAAGAATCGGAGAAATACCAAATTCAACCTCAAATCTGATGGCACAAGCATCTTGAATCTTGAATCTTGAGTTATAAATCCACAATCTAAAATCTGGAATCCAGGTGAATTTTTTTAAAGAATTGAGAGTTGATGGAGAAAATTTAGTTACTTCCAAAGCGACTTGTCACACAACCTTTTCTGTACTCTGGACAACGAAGGAATAAAACTTACAAGTTAGTCTTCCACCACTATTTTTGGTTTGCGCATAGAACACAAAATACAAAATATAGAAAATAGGACACAGAATGTAGAACAGATAGCAACTGAATGAATAACTGACGAGGCAATTTAATCAATGCTCTAGACTCTAGAACTCCCGTTCCTCGTCCAAATAAGTAATTTCGGTTCTTATCTTCACGGAAGTAAACGTAGAAACGCTGGACTGGACGACGACAACGAGAACAAACGAGAACAAAAGAGGCTTAAGACTCCCGATCGTAGTTACTAATTACTCGAGAAGCTTGAATTTTTAATAAACCTCAATTGATACGACGCATGTTAATTGAATTGCCTCGTGCTTGTTTTCTACTTCCGTAATTCGACTTTGGTAGGCTATTGTCTGTTGCTACGTCAATTGAATAGCACAAAATTCAGCCATACATGTAATTTCTGCGCATTTTGCTTTTCTTCTTCTTGCATTCAAAATCCAACAGCTTAATTCAATTCAACTCAAAATCAATTGTTTGTCAGTTTCAGTTCATTTCCACATTTTGGTTATTTTCACTGGACCATTTTTGCCTACAAATTTCAAATACAAACACGAAATTTCAAAGAGTGTGTAAAAATGTTTGTTGTTCCTGAATTGACATTCCATTTTATTTGAGTATTTTTCCCATCTTTTCTTACCTTCAAAATCCTTCACTTCGATTCGCAACTCCTCATCCCCGTTTTTGTTAATCTAATTATACTTATGTATGGGGTGAGAAATCCCAGAGATGATTATATGTCACTTTATTGTGAACAGACCCGTTATAGCGTATGTGTAAGCTATTTGAGAGGGACAACTATTTAAAACAATGTTGCATTTTTGCTCTCCGTAGATACAATGATTCCACCTTTAGACTCCGGAAGTGAAGCTGACTACACGAAGTCTCACTTTGCCCCAGGTTCATTATGCACAGTAAGACTAAATACTGCGAAAGTCTCACTTTGCCCCAGGGTCATTATGCTAGTAAGACTAAATATTGCGAATGCTTAAATCAACGTGTTTATTTATTTATTTATTCATTTATTTATTCAATGTTTCGGTAGAAAGCAGGGTCAATGTTTCGACTAGGTGGCTAGCTTCGTAGTCTCACATTGCCCCAATGTGCACAGACAACCAGCCGTACACGAGGAACGCAATAGTCAGCTTCGCTTCCTAAAAAGGATTTACATAGGTGGCATTCGGTACTAGTTTATGAAGACTGGAGTAGATAGATAGAATAAATAAAAAATTAACATCTTTTTATTGTGAACAGACCCGTTACAAAGTAGTTTGTGCGTTCGAAAGTTGATAGTAGCTGAGGGATATTGACTTTAACTGAAGATGGCCAAGTTTGGATTTTGTTCGCTCAAGAAAACGCCCACTGTCGAAATTTCGTAAAAATGTAAGCAATGTAAGCTGCGGTGTAGAATTTGAAGAATGAAAATATCCGGACCAGTCCAACTAAAATCTTTCGCCAGTTCCAGCGGATTTCTTTAATTAAAAGTCCTATCGAAATGAGCCAACAAACTGTCCAAATGAGAAAAACGAGGGCAATATTCGAGTCCTTAAAGGACAGAGGCATAAACGGCTCAACTTGGTCTTCCTCGTTCCACTCTTGCAAAGTTTTACGCCCAGTCCAAGACCAATTTGTAAAACGACGGTGATCCCATCTTTCCCAAAATTCCCGAGCTCAATAGCTTTTGCAGTCTTTTTTCCATGGCCAACGGAAAATGCGGATCTACTCGCTGACGGACAACAACGTACATTTGATTGTCCTTGAAAGAGTCGTCATCCCGAACCTTCTTATTGTTTGAGAAGACAGAAATCTCCCTGCGATTTCGCATCCTTTTGAAAATGTCCCAAATGCGCGGGAAATCCCGATTTGGCACAATCACAACAGCCGTACTTTTTGAAGCAGGCCTTTTCTGATCTCGGGATATTTTTTCGATATCCTTGGGCAGTTTTTGAGGACACGTGATCCAAGTGTTTTTAAACAAAAGGAGACTTCGAGCCCAGTCAACGCAATCTTGGAGATGTGTGCAATTGGACTGTGCAAAACTCACAGATGAGTTTTTGCACGCTGTTCTACATTTATCTCTAAGACCCCTTACCTGATAATAAGTGTCCCATTTTATGTAGGGCGCGTAGTAAGAATCATCTGGTTGGTTCCACTCAAAATCTATCAGTTGCCAATAATTAGAAGCTTCTTTTTTACACAGAAAATTGGGCAAAGTGTAATAAACAGAAAAGTTTCCACCGCCATTGGTAAATTGGGTCCAAAAATCCGCAGGATTCATTGGCTTTGTTCTGTAAAGAAACTTCTTTTCCATAAAATCTTGTAAGTTTTGCCAATCTGTTTGAAATGGGTATTTCACAGCGTAGTCACTCTTGATGATTCCTTTGTAACCATTGGTCAAGATTATGGACATGAGGAGCCACAGCCCCAGAATTAGGCGACAAATGTGAGTCCAGTCCTTCAATTCATCCTTCTTTTCCGATTCGGGGTCAAGGTCAAGGTATACAGTTGACCTCTGAGGAAATTGCGCATGACACTGTTCCAGCAGTATCCTCGAGTTCCAAAAGAATGTATCCCAAAAAAGGGCACCAAATTGCTTAAGAGATATCTTCTTCATCTTCTTGCGCCCTCTCACGCCCACACTGAAGAAATAAAGCAGGCTTAAAATAGCCATCGTTGTGGTTGCCAAGGCGACCAAAATCTGTAACCACACAGTCGGTTGGAACGGCGAGACATAAAGCTCCAAGCCGGTCTTGAGTTTGTGCACAGAGTCGGCCGTGATAAGGCGAAAACGACTCTCACCAACAATAAAAATTTGGCTCGTTAAACCTGGGATTTGCTCAAATTCCATTACAGAATAGTCGGCATACCTATAGCCAGAATCGGCGCCACCTAGCGTATTTGCAGTTAAATTGACTGCAGAAAGGGTCCAAAAATAAGTTACGTATCCCAGTCTCGCTGGCTGTTTTCGATGAAAGGGAGTGAAAAATTGACCGTTGGAAAGGTCTTTTAGATCCTGAAGTACGTTTCTGACCTGCAATCCTTCAACTTCCATCCATTTGTATGAAATGTTGATTAACACTGAAAGTCTTTGAAAAAACACCGTTTTCTGATACACCCGCAACATTTTCGAGTAGCAGGATTCAGAAGTTGACTTTATAAGAGAATCAACATTTTTATTTTGACCTTGACCTTGAATTTGACCTTGACCTTCATTTTGTTCACAGCTAAAACCAAATCCACCAATCGCAAATTCAAAGCAATGAGGGCAGTAATACAGCCCGCCTTTTATAGTACTGTCTAAACTCACCAGGAGGAACGTGGGTGCGTTTACAAATTCTGATACGCCTTTCGCTTGATCTTCGCCCAGAACTGGATTGGTAATTGTACTTTTACTGTAATCCACCAAAACATTTCTCCCATCTTCTTCAAACGTTGCATTCGAATTCGAATTCGAATTCCAACTCACGACAAAAAGATGGAGTTTCACCAGTTCTGGAACAAGCATTAGGCTGTTTGTAACACTGAAATAACCCACTTGGTACAACATTTGAGCGGATTCATATGGCAGCCTCTTAATTCCAATTAAAGTGGTATGATAGTTTTTTGTAATACTCATCCGCTTGAAAAGATTTGATGAGAACAAGAAAATGTTGATGACACAGAAAAGATTTCTCTGCTTTGACAGTTTTGTTATAGGACGATCCTGCATCCTTGCTTCAAGACTTCCAACACTGTAGGTTTCAAAAGCGCGTTTGGCTTTTTCCGGAGAATCTTTATTTATGACGTACGGTCGAATTGGAGTGACTGATGAATAATCGAAAGGTGTGTCGTATTCGATGAAGTGGAAAAAGCAGCGAGATATTTCATCCAAATTTGTGTTACTCTTAATATTTGAATTTACCGCCTGATTAAGAAATTCATGGAGCTTTCCATCACCAAATCTTTTCGGTTCAAAAGTTCCCTCGGCTTGCACTAGATGGCCAAATGTCGTGGCTGCATGAAATAACAAGAAAGTTCCGAGTATTCTGAATTGCGCCATTTTCAATTTTGTCAAGACTTTAAAGTCTAAGAAAGAGAGCGGAAATTGTAAGAAATTCTACTTGAACATTGAAAATTGACAAGTGAAGGTAGCTGACGAATTTCAGTTTCAGTTGTCAGTAGCAACGAGTTGTGTTTGGAACTTGGATCGTTCTAATCAATTTGTTTTTCCCTTTTGACAGGCTCAACTGACACGCTGTGGCGTGTTTTATGTCCGTATTTTGTATTAAAAAATTACTTAATTTAACTTTATTTTATTCATTTATGGCATTTTCTTCCTTATTCGTTTACTCCATTTTGAGCTGTAAAATATACCTTCAAAGATTGTAAAAAACTGTACGTGAGTTTTAAAATTTGTTCAAAAGTTTGTGGAAAAATCTAATGTACAACTAGAAATTTTTGTAAGAAAATCCGAACCGGAATCCGAATTCAAATTTAAATTCAAATAAATTGTAGAAAATTAAAAACTGTAAACCAGCAAAGCAGCAAAACAATTTGATTTTAAGACATTTGACAGCTTCAAATGCAAACTAGAGCAAACGACTGAAGTAGAAAATGCCATGAATAAATAAAATATTAAAAAGTTGAATAATTTTTAATTTAAATATGGATGTCAGACGTGAACTGGCGGATTTGTAATTTTACGTGTTAAACCAAAGGACACTGCTCGAAAAAATTAAATTTTATCACGCATTAATCTATTTGATTTCCATAATGTATACGTGTAATTTGATGAAATGTTTTGAATAAAAATCCATCAAAAGTACAGGCTCTAATTTTCAATTGAGTAAGAGAGAAAACTATAAAAAGTTTTTCAGTTTTAATTTTTTACATTTTATTTGTCTCTGCATAATTTTATTAGAATCAAAAATAATTCTAGGTTCTAGATTCTAGACATCCTGAAGTTTTGGATGGGAAATCATAGGATCCACATTTACATTAATTAGCAGTCTCGTGAACTATTTTGTAATGTTGTTTGAGGCTGTAGTGCAAAACATGTTTGTAATCACAACCTGAAAAGGAACAAGCGTATTTCTTGTTCTCCCTTTTGTATACCAACAGATTCGGTTTGAATACTCCTTTTGCTTCTTCTGGGTCAGCACACTGCGGCTCAGTCTCTGCACATTTAAAAGTCGGAGGTCGGAGGTCCGGATGCTTTTTGCTGTTCGAATGCACTTTTTTCAAATGGCTTTTAACAATGCCGCTGCTTTTTCCCCGGAATGGACAAAACTCACACTTGTACCTCAAGAGCTTGGCATGGTCTTTGTGAGTGTCATTGTGGGTGGTCTTAAAATGTTTAGAAAGCACCTGTTTCCATTTACAACGATAGTCACAGGATTTGAATGAGCAGACAAAGGGTTTCTCATCAGAGTGCACACGCTTGTGACTTTTAATGGCGGTTCTTGTCCTCCCTTCAAAATTGCAATCTGGCTCGTCACATTTGAAGAACTTTTCAAGAGTGTGACTTTTGAGATGTTCGGATAAATGGCTTTTTCTCTTCGCACAATAATGGCAAATGGGGCAAGGAAATGAAGGGCGTTTTTCCTCCTCTCTCTCTTTGGGCTCGTGGGTGAGTTTATGTAGTGAGAGGGTAGAGGCGTTTGTCGTTGCATATCCACAATTTGGCTGGGGGCATTTGTACGGTTTTTCCTTTGTGTGAGTTCGCGAGTGTATCACAAGTCCTTGGAACGTGACGAAGGAATAAGAACAGGATTCAAATTGACAAACAAAAGACTTTTCACCCTTGTGAATCCGAGTGTGGTTGATGAAGCTTGTTTTGTGGACTGTGGAAAAATTGCAATTTTCGTAGTCACAGGAAAATTGAGGCGGAACGAATTGAGGAGAGTGGATTTTAAAGTGGGCGTTGAAATGCCCTCTCTGTTTTGCAGCGTAGTTACATCCAGCTTGTGGACATGGATAGGGGTGAGAAGCTTCAAAAGATCCAGAAGTTCCCGAGGATGATTTTAGAACATGTACAATTCTAACATGATGTCTGATGTGGTCTTCTCTTTTTGCCCTGTAGGGGCACTCGGGGCATTTTAAGGGTTTTTCACTAGAATGGGTTACAGCATGATTTTTATAGTGCGTATGATACTTTGTTGAATAAGGGCAGAGGGTGCAGTTAAATTCCTTGCGATGTCTGCTGGTTAGTTTTGTATTTGTGTTTGTATTTGTATTTGTATTCTGCTGGGGCTTCATTTTTCCAGGAACAGAATTATGTTGACACAATATTTACGAAAATGAAACAAGCTGGAGAAGAATGAATTGGATTTTGGATTGTCCATTTGTCCGCACTCTGAAGCAACAAGAAAAAGGATAAGGCAATTGTGTGAATACGAAAGGAAAAATAGAAACAAAGGGAAAAGGAAAATAGCTGTAGGCGAGGAAAAAAGAAAATAACAGGAATCTATTTTAAGGTCTATTTTGCTGCTCTGCTCTGAAATGTTCAATGTTCAAGACCAAGGCAAGGGTAGTAAACTGTAAAAACGAGTACTTGAAGGAAATAATGTCACAGCAAGGAAAAATCCCACAGCACAACTTTTTCATTTCATACCCAGCTGGATTTTTTCAGTTTCCAGTCTAAGCTGTAATTAATAGTCACAAATTCCATGGGAACTGAACAAATGCCTGGAACAAATGAGTCGGTAGATCATGTCAAACTCCAACTGGATGCTAAGACGATTCAAGCGTGTGATTTTGACCAGAGTGAACATGAACGTGTGAATTTTTCATGCATCGCGCGGAATCATTTTGGATTCCATTGCCTCGACTTTGTCATCACGACGAGTGAAAAATTCACAGAGACAACGAACAAACCAAAGCCAACAGAAAAGTCACAAAGTTTCCTTTTATCCACCATCACCAATTCAACACTCAATTCAAGTCAAACTCCTGCGACTGTTCCTCCCAAGGGTGAGGAAAATTCAAATTCAAATTTAACTGCTGAAGATCCAACGATGCAAAAATCAACATCAAAACCAAAATCAATTTTGGCCCTTTCCCTGACTGTTCTCTTCCTTGCCTTTTGGCTTTTACGATGTTTGCCCTGTGGAAAAAAGGGGAAAATGGCGGCTCATTTGTTGGCAGCGGAAGGATTTTTCGATTTCAACGATTTCAAAACACTACTGAAAACAATGTAAATTGACTTCTGGAGATTTTTGACAATCCAAAATCAAAAATCCAAAAGACATTTAGAAAATCTGATATTGTGCTTCTCCATTTTGTATCGTTTTTATAAGAAAGATGGCGTTGCAAGATTTTGTCAATTAAAAAATAAAAAGAGCAAACAGTGCAAAGTCTGTAATTTTTTTCATCCTGTTGGAACAGTATTTTTGACTGTGATTTATTCAAATTTAAACAATAAATTTTAAAAGTCATTTGTCATTTAAAAATTTATTTTCTTCATTTCACTGCATCAAAATTGATGATTCTACGCATTTTGTCAAAATCAAAATAATTTTGCTGAATGAATCAAAAGTTTTGGCTGAAATGTTACAAGAACTTAAAAACTAAATAAGGATTGAGTCAAGTTTTGGTTTTGGTCAGTTTTTATTTTCTCCTACGGACTTTCATCTCTGTTTTTGCCAGGGAGTAATGGTCGCCCGTCCAGTGGAACCAAAATAAACCGTTGTAAAGGAAAACAGGTTCCCCCTTCTCATGATAAAGCCCATTTAACCCGGACCAGCCACAATTGTTGGCCTGTTATGGAAAGCAAAAGAAAAATAGGAAATTTCAAGTAGAATGTTGCATCTTTGAAATTCAACAAAACAAAACAACGGTCGGCTTTTGTGTCAATTTATTATATTATTTCCACTTACCCACCAATTCGCCACATAAACATCGGCACAACCTCCATACGGACTATTGTCCCTGTCCTTTGTTGTGAATCGCATTCCATTATTTGTATTATATTCACCATTTGCCATCGAGTCTCCGGACGAGCCAAAATATCCCTGAATTCCCAATCGGTAGTCGTCGGAAGCATCGGAAATTGTGAAATCCGAGTATTTTGCATATCTTTTCTCCCCTTCCCAATCCTCCATTTCAATTCGCATCTCATGAACGCCGTATCTTGTCAGGACGTGAATATTATCAAGTCCCAGCCAGAAGTTTCCATCCAGGGAGCCAAATCCCTGGGCGTAGTCATCCCACAGTCGATCAAATTCATCTCGGGGTCCGGATGACCTCCTTTGAAAAATGGTCCAGCCGCCATAGTCCGTTTCCAAATCACAGAGAACTTGCAGACTCGTCTCGTTTCCATGGGGATAAATAAAGCACCTTTGAACATATGACGCATTTGATCCAAAAATATACTGAATTTCCGAACAACTTTTCGGATGTTCAGAAGCAGAAGAACCTGAAAAAATTACATACATTCTATATTTTGTGTTTGAATTCCCAGCCCAGTTTTTTGTGGATCGTGAGTCAAAAGATAAAATTCATTTTGATGGATTTTATGGAATTTTTATGGTCAAAAGTACAGAGAGAAAATCAGTCGTGATGGTCTTACATGTTTTTTGTGCCTCTGTTGTTGCAAAAATTGCAAAAATTGCAAAAACTGCAGTCCAAAAAATGGCTCGACTTGAGCAAAATTTAAAATGGGTCATTTTAAATCTCCCGTTTGTTTTTTGTTGTTTTGAATGTTCAGACAAGTTTTAATGCGCCTTGATGATGAACGAAACGAGAGAGATTTTATATTGGAATTAAAACAAGATAAAATGTGACACTGACCTTCAGTTTCAAGTGGCACAACAGTAGTTTTGAATTTAATGCTCACGATATCAGCGATAAGCCGGGTTTGGAGTTACGAAACACAAAAATAATTCGTAAGAGCTGCATGAAACAATTCACTGTTCAAAATTGATAATTGATTAGTCCTTTTTGTCATGTCTTTTTTTACTAGAGACTAGAAAATTCAATACATTGACTGACGAACGAGTTGGTACGAGATGTGAAAATGATTGACACGAGTAAAAGCATTTCAATTCAAAATAACAATCAAATATATAATATAGGCTTATTATATAGATATATAGAGTTCAAATATGAAGACCTGAGCGCAATTGTAACTAAATTTGTTCTACAGGACAAAATGATAAACGTCTCAAGCAGTGCCATCTTTGGGTTTCGGCGCCTTACGCAGACTTTACGGACACAAAAAAAATGGCGCCCTACTCAAACCAATATGGTGGCGTAAATTTTTTCGTTTTAGCACCCCCTTTTTAAAAATTTTCTCCAAAATTTGGAATGTGATGCTAATGTTGTGCCCCCTTTTTGCCCCTTTTGCGCCCCTAAACCCTCGGCGCTCGAAACTTGAATTTCTATCAGTTGTCTGAATTCTGATCTATTGAAAGGTGAGGAGAAGACTGACGACTTGATTAATGACGTAATCCATGAAAATGAGCGTATTTTCTCTCTCCATCAAATAAAATCCACCCGCTTGAAATCCCAAACTCTGAACGGATCTGCAAATTCTTTTGTACTCATCTCTTATCTTGACATTTTGTTTTGCATGTTTCGCCTTCTCTCCAATTTTCTGTTTGAGCTCTTCCACTTTGTCCGTGATGTTGTAAATTTGATCAAAGAGGATGATGTAAACTGTGGTTCCTTTGAGGTAGATGAGTGAGCCCATGAGGAAGATGAGAAGGTCGGAAGAGAAAAATTTGATTAAAAGGAATCCCCCAGTGATGGACGCAGCCAAGGCGATCATTTTGGTCAAGTAGACAATTGTTGAAAAAACTTGGTTGAACAGAATTATCTGGAGTTTGATGAACTGTAGACTTTTTCTCCCCTTTTCAAGTCCACCACGTGAGCTACATGTACACATGAAAATTAAATAGAATATCATGTCGCACCGCATGTCGTTGAGCGTACATTTCAATTAAATTGATTAAGGGGAAAAGCATACCTTAAATTTTTGATGGCCGATTCAATTTCTTGCTCCGTTATGACGATGGACGAGAGCATGGCAAAAACAGCAATGAAAATAATTGAAACCATACACCAGTAAAATAGCAGATCCGAAAGGACCAAAAAAGGTGAAAGGATCAAGAGATTTCTGTTTGAAATTGACTCTGCTGAACCTGATGCTGATGCTGATGCTGATTTTAAGCAAAAACTGGTCCAAAATATCGGACACTCGGGGTCAAGAACCAAAAGGAGTACAAGTAAGAAAATCAAAAGGTAGATGAAAAAAGGCAGGTAAATTAGGAGATTAGTGCGAAGGGAACGCTGGCGAATTGTGGTTGTCATGGATTTGACTGAACAGGAATTTTGTATCCAGATTTTCCACCTCCTCCCTGCATTTGGATTTTCAGCCATCTTTTTGTCCAGTTTTGGGAGTCTTGGGAAGAGGGAATGGGACATGGCGCTGATTGAGGTCATTTGGATGACCGTTGCTTGGACGTAGCCAAAGTAGAGGCCGACGAAGGAAAAGGTGATTAAAATGGTGGTGCTATTCCGAAGAACTTGGATTGTTGATCTGGATTCCTCAAAATGAGCAAGAGATGGAAATGTGACCCACATGAGATGGAAAATTCGCCCGAGGGCAAACAGTTGCCAAAATCCAAAGACAAACTTATCTAGATATTTCAAGGCTTTGTCTTTATTATGATTCACTCTGAAAACGCCCAACTGGGTGTCAAATTCTGTTGGGATTATTTTGACCAGCGTAAAAAGTTTTAAAGTCCAGAAGTTATATTTCAAGTCATTTATTTTCAAAGTTGAATCATTCACGTTCCCATTTTTGTTGTGGATTTTATTGTTTCTCGTCCTTGTTGTTTTGTCTCCAAGATTTTTGGTCATGAATTTCCAACTAATTGTTTTCCTTTGGGTGTCAACTTGCGTAATTTTCTTTTGTCGTGTTAAAGTTGTTGTGTTGAAAAATTGAACTGAGCTGGAGCTGGATGTTGAATCTTCTGTAGAGTTGTTTTTGGGGGTGTTTAAATTTAACGAATCTGCGCCAGAACTGGAAATGGAATCAAGATTTGATGCTATTTTTCGCAGTCGGCTAAACTTTTGGCGTCTATTGTTCCTGCTGTTTCGGGTGACGATCCTCATGTTTTTTTCTTTTTCTCACAAAATTTTTACCGTTAATTTTACATAGGTTTTCTTGAAATTTCTTGGAATTTTTGGAATTAATTATGGAATTTGGACTTTGTGCCGTCTGATCTCTGTCGTCAAGTTGATTCTGGATTTAAAATGTCTTTTTATTTAAATACGTATTCTCAACGTGTTCTTGATTAATTTTATTCTTTACTCGACCAACGGAAACATGAGTTTAGTTTCAAGTTGACGTTTGGCCTTCAACGTGGATTTCTCATCGTAGATATTTTTAAAATGTACACCACTACGCCTGCTTTACAAATCCTCATGTCTTCTCTAGTTTACCATATCCATTTTTCATAGTTTCCGGTTTCCGGTCAAACTACAGCGAAATAAGCAAATGGGGCAAAATGTCTACGGATTGTGTTCAAGTTGTCCAAAAACTAAAAGCGGAAATAGAAACCCAACGGAAATTAAAATGGAAAAACAGGTTGTAAAAAAATTAGAAAAACAACGACAGGAGTTTCAACATGACTTTTCCATCGCCAACCGTCCAATTTGAGTAGCAGTAGGCAGTGGTTCAAAATTATTTATAGTCGTGAATGTTCCAGAACGTTGAAATTGAATCGTTTCCGGTCAGAATTTTCTCAAGACTCAAGAGCTCACAAAAAAAAGCCACGTGGCTTATGCGGTTGAGTTGGGATTTAATTTTGATGTATTGGACTGAATTCAGTAGATTTCCACTCATGGGAAATTAATATTGTACAATTTACATAAGGGTTACTCATATTTATATTTTTGATATGCAGGTCTGTGTATTCTTGATGAAAAGGCAAATAAATTTTATGTATTTTATTATATTTCTAAAAAAAATATCTCTGTTGCCTAAATATTAAAGTATTGATAAAAATTGCTACTAACTTTTGAAACAGAAACAACAATGTGGAAAATTCCCCGTCCGTTCTAAATCTGTACTAAAATATTCAAAGTTAACAATTGAAAAATAAATGCGCACAACTTCTTTCGTGAATTTGAATGAGTTTAATGCAAAATACATTTTACGAAAAATAAAATACGAGTTGTCTAAAACTAAAACAGAAAAGCGTAAATAGCCAAAAAAAGTATTTTCAAATGAGAAGAGTATTGTATTTATTGGTGAATCGGTGTTGATAAATAACACCCCGCACACCCCTCACACCCCGGGGTGTCCTGGGGTGGGTAGTGAAAAAGACACCCCATCAATTTCTGGTCATTTTTGGGAAAAGACACCCCGGGGTGGCCACCCCAGGACACCCCGGAAATGGACACCCCAGTAAATTCTAGACATTTTTGGAAAAAGACACCCCGGGGTGGCACCCCAGCACACCCCGGGGTGTGCTCTTTAGGTGACTAGGAGCTGGTGGGGTTTGGTTTTTCTGGGGTGTCCGGGGTGTCCGGGGTGGTCGGGGTGTCTTTTGTCTACACCGCGGTCACTTTATCTTCTGATTAAATAGGCCAAAGTTGAAACAAATTATAATGACAATAATCTCTATATTATTATACTTATTTATCATGGACACTGATGAGCAAGATGATAATCATGTTTTGACAATTATATTAATAATAATAATATTTTTTAAATCTCTTTAATAACAAAAGAGATGTCGGCAATTACAATTTATAACTAAATTTTATACCGAGAATCCGACAGTTATAATAACTTTGGTTTAATATTATTCATCTCCTTTAATTTGGAGAGTCCGTGACTCTTTATGATACTTTTGAAGTTTAGTTGAACAAAAATTATTATTATGGTCATGTAGAGGCAAACTCTTACATAGTGATCAACCTTTTTGTTTTTAATTAACTTGTGTTAAGGTTTATCAAAATGTTTCATTATTAAAGTTTTTAATTAAATTGGGCTCCCTTTAAAAACAATACAACAAAATAAAGTGATTTGAAAATCCGAGAGTTTACAATTCTGAATGAAAAATACACGAAAACGATGTTGAACTTACACAAAACATTGTGTGCACATGTAAAATGAATTATAACTAACTACGATTAGCATTTTAATTTTATATAATTAGGCCAGCTGATGCAGAATTTTTTTCTCTGTTTACCACTATTATTACTTTGTTTTGGATGTGAACGAATTGACTTTAAACTGTAATTAACTAGATTTTCGCAATGAGAGTCAATGCATTGTGGTTCTGTGATGACGTCAGCACAAGTTGGCGCTAACTCCCACCCGTCAACATACATTGCATGTACATAAGGATCTGTACCACCTTGATTTTTAAATGTGAATGGAGGAACCTCCATTTAATTTATTTTATTCAGATTTTAATCAGGCAAGTCCCCGACTGAATTTCATTTCGTGCGAGATCTGCAAAGAGTGAGCAAAACGCATAGTGTACACTAGAAGTACCTATTGGGAGAGATGAATGGATACTATAACAAACGGATTAGAAAGAAGACCAAGAACAGAACGTATGCTTCGCGGAGCTAAAACAAACCTCATGCTGGACCAAGAGTGCAAAGACAAACTTGGTAACTTCTCAGATCCTGCAAACAAACACCCGGATGATGCAAAGGAAGTTCGTGAATCAAAAAAATTAATAAATCAATATTATATTTGCGCTTATCCAAAAGCTGGAGGGAATCGAGATGTGTGTCACGGAGATTCTGGTACGTTTTATTCAAAAATTTCAGCCAACCTTGAGTCTTGAGATTTGAGATGATTTGTCTTCCAAATCTTTATTTTTAAAAGAGCTGATTGTCCTAAAACCTAAAAATCTAAAAGGTCTTGTGACTTCCACTTTTTTTAAGTTTTTAAAAAATATTCGACCATTTCCAAATGTGCCGACGAAATTAAATAATTGCTTGATCTTTGATTTGCAGGTGGTCCTCTAACATGCTTTGAAACAAGCGGGAAACCATTTTTAATTGGAACAGTCCAAGATAGTTTAGGCTGTGCATCCCCCGGGGTTCCCGGATGGTACATTTTCAGCCCAAGAGTAAGAGCATGGATAAAACAATTTGTTAAAAAGTATTTACCAAAAGATGAAAAGCCGGAACCGTTCTAACTAAATCTGTGCAAAAACGTCAAAAACTCGTGGGATCACGGGATTAAAAGAGGGCGACGAGTCTTCTAATCGACGTTTTTAGGGCCCTAAAAACGTTTTCTAAGTTACTTTGATCAAATTGGACTAGACTAAAAAGTGGTGAATTTTATTGAAAATCTAAAGCCTTTTAGAATTTAATAAATACTTTAAAAATTGTGCACAAAACATTTATTCTCCAAATTAATCCTTGAATACATTTCCTTTCCTGAATTTCCAAACCCTTTCGAAAACTGCAGTTTGGTTATCTTTAGTCACTCTCATTTCTTGATCCTGAAGAACAACTTTTTCCGGGTTGTTCAAAATAAGGACGATTGGAAAATCGACAAAGAGCGAATGATCCCAAACTTTGAATTGTCTTCTCATTGGATCACGTTGATGCTGCGATCTGGTTTTTGTCCATAAATTATTCATCTTCTTTTCCGCAACGAAACCAACGTAGTGGGTACACCGAAATGTAAGAAACAATTCTGAAGGGGGGTCACCAAAATCTTGTCTTATCTCAAATCTAGAGGTTTTGAGTTCTTTCTCATCAATGTTCAACGGAATGACATTTCCAGTTGTTGCATCGACCAAACTTTTAAACTGCCAATTCCCTTCAATCCCAAATTGGTCGACGGGAGCGCGAACGCGGTCCTTTTCCGTTGGGATATTTTCCTTTGGTTCTTTCGTAATTGTGGCCCAAGCACCTGCTTTATCCATTTTGACGCATGGGCAAATTCCCTCTGGCAAAAATAGAGACGCGGGAACATGAAAAGCAAGACCCAGGCACCGCCCATTGTGATAAAAATATAAGTCGAGATGGCCCTTTGCAAATGAACAGAGGACTCCAATGACGTCACCAGATTTAATCAAAGGACCAAATTCAACTGTTGGTGAATCGAAGGTTCTCAGGATTCCGGAATAAAATAACCCATAATTTTTCTTGAACCAACGGGAACTGGTTATTCCGAAATATTTGTACGATTCTGTTCCTCCAAAATTTGCAGTCCAAAAATGTTCTCCCGAAACTGGAGCAGCGCCATCTTCGACCAACATGGCGATTGGACCCTTAGAAAAAAATTGGGGTTCCACAAGTGTAACTTTGTTTCCTTTGGATTTGTAGTATTTTCCGTCCTCTAGAATCCATTTCACATTTTGTGATCCCGCGTCCACATTTTTGTTTAAGGGTTTCTATCAAAAACTCACATTTTGTATTTTCGTTTTCAACTTTTTTCAAGCTAGTTTTGAAATTATTTCAAAGGGGCTTACCGGTTTGGATGCTTGTTCAGGTTCCTTAATTTTTCCATTATTGTTTCCATTTTGCTTTTCATGGTTCGTCTTATGAGAAAGATTCACAGGCTCAACTTTTTTTTTGGTTGGCTCAGATGGCCGGTTAATTTTATCAAGACGTTTTTGCTCTTTGACGCTCTTTTTTGGGCCCATGACCTTTGATGGACCAAAAAGAAAACTAATTATGCACGGAAACTAAACAGGTGTTAAATATTTCATTGTGGTAAATTTAAAGTGACTTGTGGTTTGTGGTAGCTATTTTAACACAACAAACAAATTGATTTTCTATCCCTTTCGCCCTATTTTCCATAGCAACCTAATTATTTTTGGACATAGGAAACATGTGCAATGTGCAGCGAGAGACAAGTGAGAAAGATTTCAACAAATTTGTAAATGTAAGTGGAGGAACCCCCATTTAATTTATTTTATTTAGGTTTTAATCAGGGTTGTCCCCGACTGAAATTGAATCTTATTTTACATTTCTATTACTCGGATTCTTTTTTACTGAATTTAATGAAGGTGATGCTTTTACTCAGGCCCACGAAGATCCCTGTACTGAAGATTTTGAGGCGGAGTTGTGACGTGAACTGGAGACGATGGCCGCTGATTCGCTGAAACCCACAAGTTAAAATTCACAACTTGAGAAAGAAAAACTGTGAGCGGCTTCGATGTTGAAAATC